>JASTWK010000551.1:0-118122 GCA_030770225.1 Temnothorax unifasciatus
ACGTTCTACCGCAACTTCGCGGCCACGATACCATCCCGAGGACCTTCGCTCTCGCTGTTGATCGCAAAATTATGCTCGGTTCGCAAGGAACCGTACATACCGTGGTATTACGCACATTTTCCCGAGCGAGAGCGCGCACCGGAGGGCGGTGTCGTGGCTCGACATTTACGGTACTACTTGCGGGCAACCTCACCGATGCAATGCCTTCCCCTGGGGCTCCTCGCCATCACCTCGTGCCAACAATGGTAGTAATACGGAACCCGTTTCGGGGCGGCTATCGCGGATCTCAATTCGAGATATTCGGGTGCGCCGACGGACGACCAGAGAGTGTCGCGCTAAATTCGCTCGATTGCGGAATCGATGTGGCACCCCTTTCCTTCGGGGCGTGCGGACCAATCGGGGCGCGAGCTTACAAGCTCGCGGTATCCCGGCGCAGGGTTGTCGCAAGGAGATCTTTCGGGGGCGTGCAACGGTCTCTCGGCGGCGCAGCGACTCCTTACATTTTGTCCTTGGTAGCAGACGGGACTTCGTCCCCTTCCGGTGTGCCTCCGGTTTGACCCCGGGGCGGTGGCCAGCCACCCCGTGGGCCAGTATTCCGTGGAGACGGATTGCTGAGGCCGGGTTACCCGGGCGCCTGGGGATCCGCTATCGGCGGTCTAATCCGTCACTGCTTTACGCCTTCTTGCCTCGTTGCTCTCGCCGACCCGTGATCTCTGCCGTTTCCGCGCTCGCCACCCCTCCTCGATCCTTGGTCCTCCTGGACCCTTCCTTTTGGTACTCCCGCGGAGAGGTTCGCCGTAGTGCGGGTGAGGCGTCGCGCGTATTACAAATACATAAAATAAAAACAAAAAGGATTAGATTGCTGAAACGCGATTAAATTCGGCCCCTGGAGATCTCGTCGTTGCCTCTCTGGCTCGTCCCTGGGCGCGAAATTCCGCGCCTTGTGACGGCGGCAGGGCGCTGCCACAATGCGGCGAGCCGCAACGTCACAATAGATAATACATGTGTAGACGGAGAAGCTACCGCAAACAGGAGTGGGTGAGGGTGAACTTTAGTTCGCGTGGAAAGTTAAAACCCCGTTTTTTCTTCTTTCGTCGCTGCGTGTGGAAAGTTGCATGGTATGAAATTGCTTAATATCTGTAACAGAAATAATTTGTTAAAGCAAAGAATAGTTTGTTAGTATATTGAAAAGTAGGGGAGACCGGGGAAAACTCGACAAAATCTTTTCAAAAGCAATTTTCAACAATTAATTACAATTTTCAAGCAAATTTAATGGTACACATTTAAAAAGTGTTCCTTCAAATATAAAATTGCTTAAGGAAATTTTACTGTACGTCGCTTAGTTTTGCCTTCAGGAAAGGATTAGTGACGCGAAAACAAATTTTTAAATTGAAAAATGCCGGGGCAAACTTAACATTTTGCCTGATCGACACAATTTAATCTGGAATTTATTTTTTGTCTGAAATTAAAAATACATTGTTTATCGTGAATTTAGAAAGTACAAAAATTCGGAATTAAGTAAAACAATGGAAATAATAAGAACAAAATTTCTTGAACTTTCAATTATTTTCATCTAAACTCATGTCTGAAAAACAATGTATGCAAGTAAATTTGTGATCAGACGTGCGCACACATTTGTCGTGGACCATATGGCTGTATGACAAGCATTGTTTGTTACTGGGAACCGATGAAACAACGTGGTGTCGACTTTGCCCCGAATGTCGTTTTTCACTTTTGTCACTCCAAAAACATAAAAATGTTGAAAATATACAAAAACTATTATCGGATTCCTATAGAGCATCGAATTTCCCATCAAAATCACTTACCGGTAGATTCGCAAGAGTAAAGCTCGATGAAAGAGTAGAAATTTTTGAGAGATCAGAAAAATTACTTTTCACTATCAAAAACGTTTATGTTGCGCTAAAAATTAGCCATAACTCAGAATGTCACCAAATTCTGTTAATTATACTGGCACATAAAGACGCATTTACAGTAGGAAAGGCAAGTTGTATTGTATTGTACTGTATGTACTTTATTTCTTCCTCTTAGGGCTTGAAAGGTGTTTTTGGAAGGAACGTACCCAAACCTTTACAATTATTTATAACTATATCCCCTTTTTTTTGACGCGGTAAAATCTACTGCTGGGATCCCGGGCCGAAGCCCGGTTTGCCCAATAGCCCTCTATAAGTCCTCTATAAGAAGATGGGAAAGACCCCCCGCCCTTGGGAGAGGGCGAGGGGAGAGCCGGATTTTTACCGGCTAAAACCCCGCGAGAATCCATCTTGACACGTTTGAAATGAAGGAGCTCCAGGAAACGTCGTGATTCTTCTGGGACTCCCTCCGCGCCACGCCCAGAAATGGGCACCTATCCTGGGGGGACTTTGTCCCCCCCTAGCCTAACCATGGTATAAATACAAGGGTATGCTCTTGCGCACGCGACCAATCAGAATTGTCAAAGTGTGACGTTATAGGTAAGCGGTAAATTTAAAACCGCTGTTTTCAAACAGCTTATGTTAGCGGCATTTTTGTCAGATATATTATTTTAATTTCAACTTTGCAGGGAAAAAATCTGTTGTAAAGTAATAGTTTATGAATTAATTAATACCTTGTAACAAAATATAATATAAATAAACACTATAAACTCAATAAATATAGAATAGTTTACAAAACAAATATATGAAAATGTTAATATTTTTTTTGCTTTGACAGCTTTCCTCCTCATACCACTTTGTAGGAATTAAATGACAACAATAATAATAACAGCATATATAAAGATGCTATGAAAAAGATTTATTATTCGTAAATTTGGTTAATTTTTTTTTATTCTTAAATCTATTTTCTAAAGCAATGGTTCGATTAATTTCGCGTACTCTAATGTAGGTTCTTGTCCTAACAAGACATAACAAGACCTCTCTTGGCAGTTTAATAGGTTTTAATGCAATTTTTATTTTATCCGTAAGTTTCTTGAAGAACTTGTCTTTTCTAAGCTTTGAACCGTGATACTTGGAGAATTCTGTGTTCATAACATGCGCAGCTTTTAAAAGATCAGGTGATGGGTACATGCATTTCCCTCGGAAAATAAATTGTAAATTGTAAACCAATCTAGATTATTGACAATTGGTAGCTCGCATGTTTGAATACCTAGTGTGTCATGTTTACTTTTGAATCTATATACTACATAGCCAGCTATATATAATAAACCTTGATCCTCAATATTGTCGACAATTTCCATTTCATCTAATGATTTTAGTATTTGTTCTTCTTCTAAAGTAGGAATATATGTTGCTGAATTTAAGCGTGGAACGCAATTTTCCTTATTATTATTAATTTCATTTTCTGTTAACAATTCTTCTTCGATATGAAGATCGGTTGTTTCGTCTTCGTTTGTGTACGGCGCTAACATATTACTTAAAATATACTCTTCACAATTATCATCGTTAAGCGGAGATATTAAACAGGATACATTTCGTTCGCTTTCTGTGACATTTGTAACAGGGTGGGGAGAAATTATTGGTCAAACTTTTGCCAGTCGATTCTACTCGTCGAGATTGCCAACATTGCATCATAAACATGGTGCCGCAAAATTAACTTTGAAGGTCATTTTCAATGTCAAATTTTTTATTGGCTTATTCGATTCTACTCGTCGAGCTGAACAAAAGTCTCAAAGGGACCATATGCCGGAAATCAATATTTCATAGAGAAATCTTCGTTTGAAGTTTTTAGAAGCCAAAATATTTCGTAAAATTAATTGTCATGGGTCTAAAATCTGCTTAATCTACTCTTAACGCTACCCAGAAACAACGAAGTAGGCGTGGTAGATTTTTGTTTTTTTCGGGGTGACTTGATTATTGTGAGTTCCCTTCGCCTCTCACCTCGGGGTGACTTGATTATAGTGAGTTCCCCTCGCTTCTCACCTCGGGGTGACTTGATTATAGTGAGTTCCCCTCGCCTCTCACCTCGGGGTGACTTGATTATAGGTGAGTTACCCTGCCTCTCACCTCGGGGTGACTTGATATATTGAGTTCTTCTGCCTCTCACTCGGGGTGACTTGATTCTAGTGAGTTCCTCGCCTTCACCTCGGGGTGACTTGATTATAGTGAGTCAACATTGAAGCTGGCAGACAAGCACAACTGACTAGAGATATTGGGGGCCGATGGGTCAGTTCGTTTGTTTGTAGGCAGCGTCGACGGACGATAAAGTGAGAGGCGAGAGACTCACTATAAATCAAGTCACCCCGAAGTGAGAGGCGAGGGGAACTCACTTCAATCAAGTCACCCCGAGGTGAGAGGCTGTAGGGGAACTCACTATAATCAAGTCACCCCGAGGTGAGAGGCGAGGGGAACTCACTATAAATCAAGCACCCCGAGGTGAAGAAGCGAGGTGAACTCACTATAATGAAGTCAACCCGAGGTGAGAGGCGAGGGGAACTCACTATAATCAAGTCACCCCGAGGTGAGAGGCGAGGGGAACTCACTATAATCAAGTCACCCCGAGGTGAGAGGCGAAGGGAACTCACAACAATCAAGTCACCCCGAAAAGAACAAAAATCTACCACGCCCATTTCGTTGTTCCTGGGTAGCGTTAAGAGTAGATTAAGCAGATTTTACACCCATGACAATTAATTTTACAAAATATTTTGGCTTCTAAAAACTTCAAACGAAGATTTCTCTATGAAATATTGATTTCCGGCATATAGTCCCTTTGAGACTTTTGTTCAGCTCGACGAGTAGAATCGAATAATCCAATAAAAAAATTTGACATTGAAAATGACCTTCAAAGTTAATTTTGCGGCACCATGTTTATGATGCAATGTTGGCAATCTCGACGAGTAGAATCGACTGGCAAAAGCTTGACCAATAATTTCTCCCCACCCTGTACTTTTGCAGAAAATAGTCGTAGAAATTTTTCCTAATATGTAGCGTTTTACTCTATACTTAAAATCTAAAGCTGTTGGTTGATCATTTGCACCACCACCATTCGATCTTATAAAAGAAAAGAAATTTTCCAATACATCTTGGTTTAGCCAATTTGTTATCACATATTCAATATTAGTCGTGGAATACTTCTCAATTAAATATGGTAATAATTGTTCCAAAGAATTACTACTCACGATGAATAATCCTTTCTGAAATAACGTTAAACTTTTGTGATTTCCTACTCTTAGTTTGTACATGAAAGACGTCATTTCGTGAAGTATTGCATTTTGTTCCTCTAAGTTTTTGCCATATGCATTTTTTCCTGAATGGTTGCCGTACATCGATTTTGAATTGAATATATCAAACTAGTCATTCAACAACTTGATCATACGTGCTGTTTTCACCAACTCTACATTTTCGAAAAAACCTTTTTGTCCACACCATCGTAATGAAGCAGCGGTAGTAGCAGACAGTAGCTGCACAGCTGGGAGTACTTTTTGACGCTCAGTACCTTGCAGGTCTAAATGATACTGAGATATTTTGTACGCCACTTTCAAGTTCTTAATATTGATAGCTAACAACCGTTCTAAACTTTTTTTACTTAAAATTACTCCTTTAACTTTGAAGTCCTTATCGAGGAAATGATTACGTGCCAGCTTAACGAGATGGGGCATATCTGCAAATACAAAAACTTTGAGTTCAATACTGCTATGTCTTAAGGTATAAGGATCGTAGTCTAAAGGCCGTAGGTAACTGTTACTTTATTCTCATAATACATGTGTGTCTCGGACGGCGGGCACACGGAGAGTGATCACACTCGAGCCTACGGGGAGCGATCCCCGTGCGAGCGCGGGCCGATGGCACGCGCTTACCGCGTGCGCTACGTACAAACATATACATCGCGGCGCACGTACACCACATCTCCTCCCCTTTTTCTAAGGTATACGCCCGCACACCTTATTATTCCGCTGACGGTTCGCTATTCGCGCTGAGCGCCGTATCGGCTTGACAATCTGATCAGTATGACGCTTCGTGATAATACCCGCTTCAGTTTTCACTCTAAACGTAGACGGTGATAATTCTTTAATGATTTTGGCCGGGATACGCTTCTCGCCAGACGTATCGTGATTGTCGATCATGACTAAATCACCTGCGTTTAGTTGTACATTGCGCGAATGCGGGCTATTCTCGATTTGCGACTGCTGCTTCTCACATACTCTCTTTCGCACGCTCGGTCTTAATAAGTCGAAGCGTGTTCTAAGCTCTCGCTTGTAGAACAACAACGCCGGCGACTTTCCGGTTGTGCAGTGTGGCGTACTGCGGTAGTCGAACATGAATTTATTTATGGCTTTATATACGCTTTCCCCTCCTTTTACAATTTTTGCCACTTTATCCTTGAACGTGCCTACAAAATTTTCGGCAGCACCGTTTGTCGCCGGATGATAGGGCGGAGAGAAACTGTGCTCGACACCGTTGCTTACTAAAAATTCCTCTAGTTCGTCGCTTCTAAACTGCGGACCGTTGTCCGTAACGATATGGTTCGGTAGTCCGTGTCTAGCGAATAATTTGTCAAGTACTTCGATTACTCTGTATGTCTTGGTGTTATTTCGGAAGTTAATAACTTCCGGCCACTTCGAAAAGGCATCCACCACGACCAAATACATTTCCCCGTGAAATGGGCCTAAAAAGTCTACGTGTATCCTATCCCAAGCCTTTTCTGGCCAAGGCCATGGCGTCAATGGTGCATGTGGTGGCGCTTTTTGCTCTTCGATGCAAGTTTTACATGACTTTACGGTATTTTCAATATCTAGATCGATATTTGGCCACCACATATACGATCGTGCCAAGGACTTAATTTTTACTATGCCTAGGTGTGACACATGAAGGTCACGTAATAGTTGCGCGCGTAATAATTCTGGAATAATAATCCTACATCCCCAAAACAAGCAGTTCTCTTCTATTGCAATTTCGTGCCTTTTAGAAAAATATTTTTGTTCCTCGTCGGATAATTCTTTAGCATTACTCGGCCATCCTAGTGTACAAAATTTCATGATTCTACTTAAAACTTTGTCGCGTTTCGTTTCCAGGACTACCTTTTGCCAGCCTATGTTATTCATTTTTTCATTAATATAATGAACTGGTGTAAAGTCCGCGCCGAAAATATCTGTTTCGTCCTCAATAGGTAAGCGCGATAATGCATCACAGTTTCCATTACTTTCCGATTTTATGTACTCGATCTTGTATTGAAACCCTGACAAAAAGTATGCCCATCTTTGCAATCGACTTGCCGCTGTGAGTGGTATGCCCCTTTTCGGGCCAAAAATGTGCTCTAACGGCTTATGATCCGTTCGCAAAACTATCTCTCGACCATACACAAAATTATAAAACTTCATGAACCCAAATACGATTGCGCTGGTCTCTTTATCTGTAATCGCTCTGTGTATTTCCTTTTCCGGAATTCTTTTTGACGCATAGGCGATTGGTTTTTCCGTCCCGTCTTTATACTTGTGCGATAAAATCGCCGCAAGTCCGTACATTGACGCATCGCAAGCCAAAACCAACTCCTCGTTCGGGTCGTAATGCGCCAACACTCTCGGAGAAATTAACTCGTTTTTTACCCAGCGAAAAGCCTCCTCACACTCCTTGGTCCATTCAAAATTTTTCTTATTTGCACAATCAAACAGTGGCTTTAATTTTTCAGATCTTTTCTCCAAAAACCTCGCGTAAAAGTTAATTAAGCCAAGGAATGAGGCAAGCTGTTTGCTGTTCGTTGGTTTTGGCGCTTCAACCATCGCCTTAACCTTTGATTTTGCCTTATGTAGGCCGTTCGCATCGATTACAAACCCTAAGACTTCAATGCGTTCTTTCATAAAGTCGCAATTTTCCTTATTTAATCTCAAACCGCATTCCTCTAACCGTTTACAAACTTTTCGTAGATTGTCTACGTGTTCTTCGTGCGTGCGGCCGGTTACGAAGATATTGTCCAAGTACGCGATCGTATTCGGAATACCCTGCAAACACTCATTCATTATTTGCTGAAATTCGCCTGGGGCGGACGCCGTACCCTCGGTCATTTTCGTATACCGCAGCAGCCCCACATGCGTCGTAATCGTTAAAAATTCTTGCGATTTTTTGTCAATTGGAATCTGCATGTACGCATGTGGCAGGTCAAGTTGCGTATACAATCGCCCCCCTCGCAATTCGTTAAAGATATCGTCAATGTGTGGAAACGGTCGTTTGGTCACGCTTAAACTCGGGTTTATAGTTAATTTAAAGTCGCCACATATTCTTACTTCGCCATTGTTTTTTAACACGGGAACGATCGGCGTGGCCCACTCGCTCGTTTCCACCTTTACCAAATGACCCAACGACATTAGTCTTTCGATTTCCTTCTCTACTTTAATTTTAAGCGCGTACGGGACGTGCCTAGCCCCAAGTGCGATCGGTTTCGTATTTTCTTTCACGTGTAACTTAACCTCTCGTTTATTATATAGCCCGGACGTGCTTCCAAATAATACATTAAATTCAGTCAGAATTTTCTCTCTCACATCATCTACATTTAATTTTAACAATTTATTACTGTTATCAACCGATGCGATAATGTCCGGCATTTTTAAAGGCCAACGGCCGAATTCTGCCAGCCACTGCCTACCTATCAGGGGTGGGCCACTACCCTTAAGCAATAAACAATTTAATGTTTTTGACTGATTATCTAAATTTACTTTTAAATTCTTTAATTGCCCAATCGGCCTCATCTCGTTTTGTTCGTAACCGTATAAATTTGTACTACATTTATCAACTTTCCAATTTCTCAAATTTCCGTTTTTAAACTCTTCTGACATTACTGTATAGTACGTACCTGAGTCCACTTTCATCCGGACTGTTTTCCCGTTCAATTTAACATTAATAAACATCGGATCCGCTTTTGTATTTACGTTTAATGATTTACAATTCATTTCCCTATCATTCGCGCGCAGCGAGAAAAAATCGCAAATGTTACTGCCCGCTGAACCGCTGCTGCACCCTGGCTCGCCGTCTGTAACCTGCAAAAATTTATTTCCGGCTCGCTTCTTTTTGAAGCACGCGCGCTCCAGGTGCCCCTTTTTCTGGCAGAAGTTGCACACTGTCCCTCGGTGTCTGCATGCAATGGCCATGTGGCCTGGGTTGCCACAACAGAAACAGTTCCGCTTGGTGCCCGTATCTGCGCGTTCGCTTGGCTCCGTTCGCCTTGGGTTGTCAGAATTTCCTTGTCGGTCCTGAGGTCGTCCCTTCTGGTTTTTCCAAGATTTTCCCTTCTCCGTATGTCTCATGGCAAAAACTTCCTCCTTTTGACCCTTGCTGGCCAAAGTCCTCACGGCTCCTGCGGCATTTTTTGTCGCACTTTCTCGGGCCGTTGCCTCCTTGAGCGCCTTGTCGAAAGTGAGATCGGTCAATTTAAATAACTCGACTCTCGTGGACTCGTCGTGAATACCACACACTAGTTGATCCCTTAAGGCTGCTTTCAGGTCTGGAAAATTGCAATTCAGCGCTAATTTCCTTAGTCGCGCTGCAAAATCGGCGACTGATTCGCTCGTCCCTTGCTTGGCGCTGTTGAACCTGCACCTCTCCATCACTTCCGATGGCTTAGGGTTGAGCTGATCTGACATTAGTTTCACTAAGTCGGCATACCCTTTCGTCGCTGGCTTGTCGGGCGCACATAAATTTCGAATGAGCATGTACGCTTCCTCGTCGAAATGCGTCAGCAGCGTGGCGACTCGCATTCTATCGTCTTCGGTTTTCTTCACGATAAAATACAGTTCCATTCTTTCCACAAATGCATCCCAGTCGTCGGTTTTTAGATGGAATAGTAGCTTTGTGTTGTCCGCCATGCTGTTTTCGTCACTACCGGCGTCACTAGAATCGCGCTCGGTAGCGCTTCCTGCCTTCTCGACGTCGGGCTGCTCTACACGCGCCGACTTATGTCCGCTTTTCGGAGCGGCTTCCACCACGTTTTTACTGACCTCGGTTTCCGCTCGTACTAGATCGGATAGTTGCTTACGCAATATATCGCGCTTCGTATCTTCACTCGCCTCGTATCCTCTTTTTTTCTACTCCCGAATGATATCTCGTTTCGATAGGTGATACGCTTCGTTGAGCGTCAGTTGCTCCTTAGCGTCGTCGTCCGCGTCCGTATAATCGGACTCGACCTCAGTCATCGGCGTACCGTGCGCATCACTGTCCTTTACTTAGCTGATAACACTGACACCCGTGCTTCGGGTATCGCACCTCGAACGTTCGTATCGTACACGGTCCTTAACGCCCGATCGCCACGTGGCGTGGACGTGCTTATGCGATACACTGTTCACTTCACTGTATGTAGAAACGCGCACGAATTACTTCTTGTGCACGCGCTTCACTGTCTATAAATGTCCGCACAAATTGCTTCTCGTGCTCCTGCAATGCGTACTTACGCGAACATATATGACTCTCCCGTTCACGCACTGTTTTCGCGCCACGTCGTTCGGGCGGGAGTCACCTCTTACTTTTCGTCGCCGGTTGCCGGCAAAGCACACACAATTTTCGTATTTCCGAATCCTCGTCGCCAGTTGCTATGTCTTAAGGTATAAGGACCGTAGTCTAAAGGCCGTAGGTAACTGTTACTTTATTCTCATAATACATGTGTGTCTCGGACGGCGGGCACACGGAGAGTGATCACACTCGAGCCTACGGGGAGCGATCCCCGTGCGAGCGCGGGCCGATGGCACGCGCTTACCGCGTGCGCTACGTACAAACATATACATCGCGGCGCACGTACACCACAAATACAAACAGGATGCTGAAAGTAACATTTTTAGGTGCAATTCCTATTCCCATTTCTGACCACAATCCCATATTACCCGAACCCATATCACTCGTCACAGCAATAACCGTATAGCCTATATTATACATTTCCGAAATAACGTGCAGAAGCGTGCTCTTAGTCATAGGTTCATCAAAGTTGTAATACACTGGCTGCTTCCAATTAGAAAACAAGCTTCGTACCATGATACATTGACACTTTTTGTGAGGTTCAACGACTTGCTCACATTTGCGATCTATAGCAATTTTATTAGATAAATAGACCTCATCGAATGTTACTACTACCAGTTTTTCAGAATCTTTCAAGCATTTCCCTTTCTGTTTCATGCACTCGAGCACACACGATATAACACCTGTTTCTGCTTTGATAGAACTTGCCCACTTTCTGAGCGTTGATGGACTAGGGAGCGGTATCTGTAAAACATTCTTTAAATAGCAATATGCCTTCGGACAGATCGTAACGATATAGCACTTGCTATATCTTCTGGAGACCATGTTATACGTTTCTTAGTAAAATCCGTATTTGCCCCGGAGTAAATATTTTTCCGAGTATCTGGTATATTTTCGTTTCCGCATTTTCGTCACCTTTCCTCTTTCTGTTTGCACATAAGCAACTTCTTTTGTGATGCTGCTAATTGCTCTTCAACACTATTACTGAAAGTATACAATAAAAACTAACATTATTCTTTCATATAATGACCTGAAAAATTTCTAAATATTAGTTTGTAACTCACAGTTTCTTCAAGAGAGCAGTTACATCTTTTGTAGATATAAATGTAGATGTAGATGGTAACGCTGTTACAGTATTGTGGATCAACTGGATTTCTTTTGACACAGGTATATCATCGCCAAATGTGGCAAATAGCACTGTATCGTTGCATGTTGATTCCGAAGTTGATGTGTCGTTGCATATTGATAATGTGTCATTGCATGTTGATTTCAAAGGTGATGTGTCATTGTATATTTGTGCGCGAATGGGTGAAGGACACGGGTACTCGAGGTTACTAAATAGTCGTTTTGCGCTTGTATAAAAAGTCTATAATTAAGATCACTATGTACAGTTATTTACAAGGTTTTCGCCGGATCTAACTTATTTTCGCGGGCGAAGGCGCGCGGAGAAGGCCGTCGTTCGAAGCCCGAGCTTTATGCGGAGAGCCACGGAAGAAGCGTTTGACGGCAAGCGAGTGTGCCGAACACGAAGTATGCAATCGTAACGCAAATTACCGTTCAAGACTTGTCTCGTCTAAGCGACTCGGAAAATTAATGCTGAGCGGCGCGCGGAGGACCGGAGCTTTACCGGCTCGTACTCCGACCCCCCCCCCCCCCGTTCGCGCCCCGAAATTGCGCTGGGCCAATCGGCCATCGACACTTCGAGACGTACGTCATCTTCGAACTCCGCGGTCCTCAGGACCGATAACCGAACGGCTGTTCTCACATGCCTCTTTCCTTGTCCCGGGTGTTTACCTCTCGCTGAGAGGTTCCCGAGGCAAGGGGAGAGAGTCGGTACACGCGGGAATGCGTGCTACTGTTTTGGTGTTTGGTCTCTCGAAACTTCTCGGTGTTTTCTCGGAAACACGGTGCTTATTCTCCTAAACGCGAATATATTTAATTTAATTCTCCGAAATAATCCGAGCACGTCTCGAAAGAAATCCCGCCGCAATTCCGGGAGCAGTTCGATTTCGAACAATATTAATTCTGACATATCCGACGTATCAATTAATGGCAATGATCTTTTATTATAACAAACAGCTTCCATTTGCGGCGCGTCACACATTAAACGCAACGTAGGATATGCATCTGGTCTCAATTTTGTCAGTCTTTTCTGAGAATATAAAAGGGACTTTTCTTTCGACGGCTGTACGAAGCATGAAGCATGGAAGTGTTGGGAACATATCATACCTAAACACAAAATTATGCCCAGTTGTCTCGTCCGGATGGAAAACTATGTAGTCGTGCTCCTGCATGCTCTCAGACAACAGCATTCAAAGAATTGCCCAAAATAAAAAGCAAGCAAGCGCATGTCCCCCCGCACAGCCCGCGCTTCTGGGCGTTGCGCGCGCCATCGTTCTTCATTGTGTTCTGTTCGCTTGTATAGACAACACGCACTTTCCCTCTTCAGGATTTTCGTCGGTTAGGATGCCGAATCATAAGGTTAAAACAGATAGCTCTCCCTCAAGACGCTCGACAGGAGACAAAGTCTATCATAAGCATCGTTTGCGAGTCTATTCTCCCGTGAGACGATCTCGAGATCTCTCGCAACGTAGAGGAAGATCGCACAGCCATTCTGCGGACACCAAGTGGACATCGAGGGATTCATCCGTTCGAGGCCCTTTTTTCAAAGACAGCTGCTTCCAGATTCTTGAGCAGGTTCGTAGGCTTATCGTCTACCGGGCCGACGTGCATAACCTCCAAGATTCTGCCCGGGAGGTTAGGTCGCCTGCAACGGGCGCCTCGCCCGTAAAGGAGGTTTTAACTTCGGTCTCTCAGACCACACCTCCTGCCTTAGAGCAATTAACAAGCACTGAAGAACAGACGGTCGCACAAGCGACCGGGGCGTTGTACCAGGTATGTCCTCTTGTTGACCCACATTCTGTGGCAAAGAGAGGACATAACCGACTGTTTTCTTCTGCTTTGTTTTGACACCAGTGCCTACTAACGTCGGCGACGTTTCCTCTGCAACTCTTGGTATGTATCTTTTGCTGATAGCGTGACGAGTATTAATCGCTCTCACAGGCTCAAGTGGGTGCCTGCCTCAATGCCCTCGGCTCTGGCATGTCAATCCTGCTAAAGCCGGAAATACTGCGCAAGCTTAAAGACGACGCACGATCGGCCTTATCATATTTCTCAGAGGGCATACACTTACTGTACGACCATCAGTTTCGCCTCTCCCTAGCTAGGAGAGCGATTACCAAGCTTTCCTTTAATATCATAGGCAATAATGCCGCAGAGTCAGCACCTATTGACGTATTCCTGTTTGGTCAAAGCTTCAGGGAGACCTTTAAATCAGCACAGGCATGTGCAAAAACAGGGCACGAGATTTCTAAATCGGCAGCCCTGGTGGTCAAAAGACCTGCAGCTTGTCCGTCAGCAGGCGCCGCAGCGCCGTTTTCAGCCTCCTACGTCTAAATCGCAGCTTCCGAGAAACCGGAAGGCTCCTGTTTATACATCAACGGCTCGCCAAACAGGGGCTCCTTACTCCAAGAGCCGTCACCATCGCTCTCACTCCCGGTCCCGGCCACAACATCATCGTTAAACACCGTAAGTACCGCCGGGCGCCTCCACAACTTTTTGTCACAATGGTCGGATATTACTACTGACCAAACAGTATTGGATGCTATACAGGGTTATCACATCCCTTTTACATTTTTGTCTTCACCGAGAGCCGTTTTGAAAGAAATGGAATTTTCGCAGGCCACCGCAAAATTTTTTGATTTAGAGGTTAAACGCCCTTTGCCTAAGGAGCCATTGAGGCGGTCGAACCCTGCGCAGAACAATTTTTATCCCCGTTCTTTCTTGTAGAAAAAGTAGCGTCAGAGTCAGGGATCACCACTACCCTGTTCGAGCATCGATGTCAAGCAACAAGGCGCCGATATGCTATTTGGATGGGTGACCGACTGAGAGCGGATTTCTTTCAACAAACGCGCAGCGGTTATACGCACATGGCTTAATATGTTAAAAAAAAAAAACACCAGGTAATAAGCGCTTTATATTAAATCCACATGAATCGAACATATATTGAGCCGCCACATTTTAAGTTGAAGGATTGGCGGACAGTAATTCGCCTCATATTACCGGGATCGCTAATGGCCACTTTAGATCTGGAGGACGCTTACTTGCTGGTTCCAATAGACAAGGAACATAGAAAATACTTGAGTTTCCAGTGGCGCGAAGTAACTTGTGAATTTACCGCATTATCACTCGGCCTTGCGACAGCCCCATATTTACCAGAATCTTTCGACCAGTCGTATCTTACCTTCGCGAGAGAGGCTTCCAATTTTTCGTCTATCTGGATGATTCTCTTTTTCTCGGCTTATCTATAGAGGAATGCCGAGCTAACGTTACCGCGTTTATTAGCCTCCTGCTGTCATTAGGCTTCAGGATAAACTATTCCAAGTCTTATTTAGAACCATCGAATAACCGTAAATTTTTAGGATTTGTTTTTAATTCCACCGACCAATCTATTTTGATCCCTCCTCGCCATCGGGAGAAATTATTACAATAATTAATAACAATTATGGCTCACAAATCGAGATGTTCCATAAGAGAATTTGCTAAGCTGATTGGATCGCTCATTTCGGTGTACTCAGCTGTTCAATATAGACTCCTATATATATAAAATTTGGAATGAGAAAAATGTCTTGGCTCTCAATAAGAGCAACGATAATTATTTGGTAACTCTGGAGATTCCATCATATCTCCAATCAGACTTTGCATAGTGGATCAATGTCTTTTCAAACCCTAATCAATCTATTTAGATTTGTTCGGACAGATTCATCCGAGAGATTTTTTCAGATGCTTCTTTGAACAGTTGGGGAGTTTCGTGCGGCGAGCTGCGTACACACGGCTGGTGGTCGGTAGACGATAGAGCTCTTCACATTAACGCACTCGGACTTAAAGCAGTCTCTTACGCCCTGTGCGGTTTCGCAGCGGACCTCCGTGATTGTGACATCTTGCTTTGTATTGACAATACAACCGCTTTAGCCTACGTCAATAAATTTGGTTCTATCCAGTTTCCACGTCTTTCTGAAATTTCTAGACAAATTTGATGTTGGGACGAGAATCGAAATATCTTCATTTTTGCTTCATACATTTCCTCTATTGAGAACTCCATCGCCGACGCTGAATCTCGAATCGCAGATCCCGATACCGAGTGGTCCCTATCCAATGAGACTTTTCAGCGAGTGGCTAGGACTTTTGGTCCATTCGATGTAGACCTTTTTGCGTCTCTATTTAATACCAAATGCGATTTCTACGTTTCATGGTTCCCAGATTCAAGATCTATAGCAATAGATGCGTTTACTCTCTCATAGGAGGGACTGAATTTATACGCCCTTCTATCCTTTATTTTGTTACAACGCATATTGAGAAAGATAGTGGACGAGGGTGCAACGGGAACTTTGGTGGTGCCCTGGTGGCCCTCTCAAGCATGGTTTCCGTTGCTTCAATGCCTCTTAATATCTAAATCGTTATAAACCGTCTAATCCCTCTTCCCAGTTACTCTCTGCTTTCTTTACCTTTTAGGAACCATCACCCAGCGTGCAAAACTTTTTTCTCTGGTTGCCGGGAAGGTATTACGAAATCTTTTAGGGCCCGCCTAATACCATCAGTAGCCATACCAACGATGCTAGCTTTCTTGTCATAAAACTATCAAGCAATACTCTCGTTTTCTCCACCTTTGGCGGAACTTCTGTTATCGCCGTTAGCTATCTCTGTATTCTCCAATGGTCCCTCAGATGCTAGAATTTCTAGCTCAGAAACTCAGCCCTACCGCCTCTTATTTAAGCCTAAATACGTTGAGGTCGGCTATCTCGTTAATTTCCCAGAACGAAATTGGTCAATATCCGGCGGTTAAGCGTTTCTGCAAAGGCGTTGCAGCGCACAATCAGCCGCAACCTTGTTATGACTACGTCTGGAATTCGGCTCCGGTGATCGTAAAATTATCCTATATTTACCCATACGATTCAGGTCTTTTGAAGGTCATTACCAAGAAACTGATTCTGCTTCTTGCTCTCGCTACGGGCCAACGTGTACAAACACTCGCTTCCCTTCGAATATCTCAGTTCTCCATTAATGACAAGATAATAATGCAGATTCTTGATCGAATCAAGACTTCAGCACCGGGCCGCGCTCAATCCCTTTTCTGTTTTTCTCGTTTCCAGGATCACGAGAATCTTTGTACCGTTCGCCTAACAGAATATTACATACATAAAACTAAAGATCTGCGGTCATCGGGATGCGATTTCCTTTTTATTTCTCTTGCTAAGCCATATAAAGCTATTACGGCTCAAACTGTAAGTCGTTGAATTCGACAGAGCTTAAACGAATGCGGAATAGATATTTTCTCAGCTTACAGTACCCGTCAACGCCAAAAGCTGCGAGAAAGGGAATTTCGCTTGACCTGATTAAGCGCGCGGCAGGCTGAACCGGTGAATCCCGCGTTTACGCAAACTTTTACAATAGGCCTATTATCAATCCAGAGGATTTCAGTAACGCGGTTCTTCTATGATAAAGGAATAGTTTATATCCTTTCGCGCACAATTTAACTCTAATACTTAACTCTAATACTATTATTAAAAAAAAACAGTTGTTACTTACGGCACCCTAAGGGAACAATCTTATTAATTAGTTTTTATATAATTATGCATTGACCATCTTATGTTTTTTTTTGTTTCTCGTGGGAAGAGGGAAAATGCCTCGCGCATTTAACCGGGGGCCGGCCACCCGGGGTATGTGGGGCTTACACCCACTAAAAACCCTCTCCCCTAAAACACAGGACAAGGGACCATAGTCACGTTACGCGGAACTACAACGTGGTATTACTTCACATAAGACCATTGTTCGGAAATAATTGCAATCCGTCGCGATCCCGGATCGATATCGTGCCCGTAACGCCATCCGGCAGTCGCCCTCATAACGAAAGGGATTTCGCGCCGCTCCCCCCGTCAACCCTGACCACGAAACTTCGCCCGGCGCGTATCGATCCTGTGTCGCGATCGCATGATCCATCGCTGATTGGTCGATACGCGTCGTGCGCCCGAAAGCTCCCGAAACGGAACCGCGAGTATTCCGGTCCTCTCAATAGAAAAAGATACTCCGGTTCACGAAGTAGCATACCGCCGTGCATCCGTCTAATTACTCCGTTTCACGCGGTCACATAAACGCCGTCGTGCACACGGATCTGATTGCTGTCACAGAGCCCGCTAAGTTGCCGCGCCGTCGTGCGTCTGCTGCGATTCACCCTCGCCACCGTGAGCGGTGAATATACGCGAGTCAGTGCGTGCGAAGTGCCGCACCATTGCGCTCGATATCTCGTCGGGCCGAAAACGATATACCGTCTCGCGTCTTGTGCGTTACGAACACAAGCGCTACGGCTGAACAAACGATCAATTCGTTTCAACGTGCAATATCGAATTTGCACTCGAGGACTGTCCACGGCTTCGCGCCCGGCACATGTAATTTGCGTCACGTGATCAACGCGCTGCATCACGTGCTCGCAGAGTGTCGCGCTCACAGTTTCGAGTGCGTTCACCGTTATTGTACAGACTGGATATTAAAGTTATTTTGTGCATCACCTCTCGCATATCACGTTTCTTTCCACCCGCACGCCGGATCCCTGTCGGGGTCGAACACAGCCCCTGGCGAACCGGAGTTACGCCCGGATTCAAGTATTCGCCCAAACAACCATCTTATGTTATCAACATTAGATTGTGAAGAATATTCTTTTTATATTTCAGAACTTAGTTAACAAATCGCGACTATTTGAACAGCTACATAGTTTTTCATCCGGACGAGACAACTGGGCATAATTGTTAGATTGAACGAACTTACCTGTGAAGTTTGATCCTAATTATGCCCTGTGTCTCGTCCGGATGGACGCCCACCTTTTTTGTTTTTCAGGTTTTTCTTCCCTCCCTGATATATCGCGATTTGCCTTCTTTGAACTTATGAAGAACGATGGCGCGCGCAGCGCCCAGAAGCGCGGGCCGTGCGGGGGGACATGCGTGCGCTTGCTTTTTATTTTGGGCAATTCTTTGAATGCTGTTGTCTGAGAGCATGCAGGAGCACGACTACATAGTTTTCCATCCGGACGAGACACAGGGCATAATTAAGATCAAACTTCACAGGTAAGTTCGTTCAATCTAACAATTATATATGCAGTTCACTTCATTATATTTGTACATTTACAACAAATATAAAATCTTACTTTTTTAAATGTTAACGTTTTGTTTTCCGCATGCTGCAAGCTACTTAGCTGCGATCGTAAAATCTTTCGGAAACGAAAAATATTTTAATATCGAAAAATATTTTATGCTGTTTCCGTCAAGCAATTTTGTTTTTCGATAATAATTGCTACAACCTTTCATGGAACAGGACATTGCATACGTATTGTCCACAATCATGTTTCTCCGGATCTAAACGACAAGCACCAGAGCCATGTTTAATTGTGGTCCAATCAGACTCTAGCCGAGTGTGACGTCACACTTTGACTGCGCAGTGGGTGTTCATGGGATGAGCATACCCTTGTATTTATACCATGAGCCTAACTAGACTACTACTTTTTGTAACGGGTCAAGGGGATCTCAGCCCCGATCCGCCACCCCTCACGCTGGGGGTTTTTTGACTAGTGGGGAGGGGAATCTAGCCTCCCGTGTCCGAAGCCCGCCCCCTTTTTAGGGAGCGGGGACCGACAGCAGGGTGGGGGAGCAGATATCGCCGAACGGAGAGCAGGCCTCTAATGAATGGTCAGGCCCGCAGCTGCCTCGGTGCTCCCCTATTTAACGAGGAACGGGCCTCCAACGAGTGGTAAGGCCCGCAGCAACTGAGGCGAGCTTCAATTGGCTAATATCCGCTCCCTCCCTAACGACCATATGTCCTCCTCTTCTGTGGAGGACAGGACAAGAGGACCGCGGCGTAGTAATCGCGGTCCCTCGTCACTGTCGCTGCCCGTTGCACGGGCGGCATCTAAAGGGGCGCCGCCATCCGTGTGACGGCGCAACGTGCGACGCCGCGGCGGCGGTGGTGGCTGCCTACCGTCGTCGTTGTCCTCACTGTCAGGAGGGGGGGGGGTCAACTTCCCCTCTCCTGATCCTTTCGGCTGCCTTCCTCTGCGACATTACTTTGCCGCAGAAGGAGACAAAAGCCGCCCATTTGGCCTTTCCCCGTGGTCCGACCACCGCTTCTACGATGGCCGGCAGGGAAAGGTCCCCTCCAATCTCCGCCCGAAAGACACGGCGCAGCCCTTCCCATGCTAAACAGTGCTCCAGCGTATGCTGCGCCGTGTCCGCAGCTTGTGGTGCGTTCCCTCTCAATGCGGCACAGGTACTCCCCGAAGCAGCCATGCTCCGATAACACCTGCGCCGCATGGAACGTCAGTCCGCGTCCCCTTCTAAATTCCAGCCATTTCTTCAGGAATGGCTGGATGGCCTCTCGGACCCTCCTCCCCGATAGACCGGGATCCGTGAGCATAACGCTCCACTCCCGGAGGAGGGTTTCTTTGGCCCGGTGCTTCAGCAAAACCTTCGATCTTCCTAATTCTCCTATAAATGCTCATTTGAGCTTTTGCAAGGAGATCGATCGGGGGGATGCTGGCAAGGACCGTCGCCCCTACGTGGAATACCACAACTATATCCTCTTACCCTAACTTAACCTAACTTATTTCTACTTAATATAGTTGTGTGGTTGTGGGTTTCTGCCTTTACATCCGCCCACACCCACACCCGCCACACGCACACACACGCCTCTCCGCAAAAGGAACTTCCGCTTCCTCTTGCCTTCAAATTTCCATTTTTATATAACCGCTTCTATCCCCTCTCTTCGGCATACCACTCACTCTCTCTCACTCTTTCCTCACTCATACCTTTCTCCTCTCTTCCTCTCTGCTCTTCCACGAATTTCTTCTTATTTCTATTCTTCTCAATTTCCCTCATCCACCATTCCCCCTCTCCCTTGTCTCCATTCACCCATCTCTTCGCCTCCTGTCAACTCCTCTCTCCTTCGCTCCAATCCCTACAACACTCCCACGTGTGCTCCCACGTCTCCTCTTCTCCTTGCACAGTCTACATATTCTCTTCTCCTTCTCCTCCCAATACCTGCCTTCTCTCATTTCATTCCTTAGCCTAAACCTTGCTATCCTACTCCGTCTACTTTCTCTCCACCCTTTTTTTAGGTACTTCGGTATCCCCTCCTCTTTTACCTCCTTGTACCATTTATTGTACTTACAAGTAACACTAGGAAAATGCCATACGGCGATTTTCCTGAAACTTGGCATACAAGTAGTACATGGAAAACTATTGGACACGTATATTGCTATATCGGCCCGAAAGCCGTTTGAAGAGTAGAAATCACCCTTATCGATTTTAGGTAGGTTCGACTATTTTACGAATTATTTTTACGATTGTTGCAAAATCAGATAATTAAGGGTTTTTGGGGTCGCTGATAACGAATCTAAAGTCCGTTTTTAAGAATTTAAAATGGCGGATTTAATATGGCGGTCGCATTTTTTCAAAAGTTTTACACTGTCAAAAAGTGCGAAAATTGCAAAAAAGTAAGAAATAAGCATAACTTTGAGGCGAATTTGTTGTTGAGGCAAAAAGGTCCTAATCGAAAACTACCCCTAACAGTAACGAAATTTCGAAAACCATCCGTACAAGTGATGCGTCTAAAAATCAATTCCTCCTTAGCGCTACCCAGGATGAACGACGTGGACGTGATAGGGTTCTCATCCCATTGGGGTGAGACACACTCGTCTCTCGAAGATCTTGCATAATTAATGATGAACTGTTACATTGGGAAACCCAACGACTATTCCTTGCACAGTACACATGTGCAGCTTCCGTGCGAAATCTTATAGATGCGTACAAAATCAACAAAGTGAATACGTGGGAAGGTGTGGCCTGAATTTTGAAATTTGAATTTTGGATTTTGAATTTCGAGTTTTTAATTTTAGATTTTGAATTTCGTGTTTTGAATTTTGAAATTTAAATTTTAAATTTTTTAATCGATACTCGCCCACTCGCTTTACTCATTCCATTCGCGCTTTTCGCTCAGCTCCTTTTAATCGCTTCGCTCGCTTATTTGCTCCATTCGCTACGGTAAACTGCTCTTGTCAAAAGTTGAACTTTTACTTTTTAACAGCTGTGGTTGTTCTTGTTTTTTACGATTTACGATATATGTCGATATATCATAATAATTTTTACGATTTCGGCTGGAACCATTGGTTTAATTTAACCGTTAGACGTTCACACTTTTAGACCTTAGAAGAATTTTTTAAGACAATTTTCTGATATTGTCATGCTGTATAACTATGATGTAAATTTACATTTAAGGACTATCATCCTCAAAATATAGTCTTTAATACGTAACCAGTTTTCCTCGCCCAGATTTAAGAATATATTTCGATACGCTTGGTGGAAGTGTGGGTATATTGCAGAAAAACCCGATAAATGCGAAGCCCCTGCAGATTTCTGTTTGAAAAACTGCAATGGCACATGTGAACTCTGCAATGATATTGCAATAATTAAATGTGCTTGGTGTATGATATCAATGTGCATGCAGCACTTCTTTGCTGTAACAAACGCTAACTCTCCACATTAAAAGCACCCCTATTCGCGAGAGGCAAGGGGACTCACGTTCAAAAAGCACCCCAATGGGATGAGAACCCTATCACGTCCACGTCGTTCATCCTGGGTAGCGCTAAGGAGGGATTGATTTTTAGATGCATCACTACTTGTAGGGATGGTTTTCGATGTTTCGTTATTGTTAGGGGTAGTTTTCGATTAGGACCTTTTTGCTACAAATTCGCCTCAAAGTTGTGCTCATTTCTTACTTTTTTGCAATTTTCGCACTTTTTGACAGGGTGTAAAACTTTTGAAAAAATGCGACCGCCATATTGAATTCGCAATTTTGAATTCTTAACCCTCAATTAGCACATATGTGCTAACTCGCACCACTTTTTTCGAATGGCTGGCAGCTGGCAAAAACCTTCCTTTATATATTTCAATTTTTCTTTTTAAAATTATTTCTTTTTCCTAAAATAAAGTGCACTGCTCGATTTCCAGGGAAATTTTACATAAAAAACTATATAACTGTTTCTTTTTTTTTTATTAAAAATGACTGAGATACGACAGTTAAAAGTTGTCGAAATCCCAAATCGCACTAGTGTAGTTTTTGAGGCCCAACCGAGGTGTGCTAATTGAGGGTTAAAACGGACTTCAGATTCGTTATCAGCGACCCCAAAAACCCTTAGTTACCTGATTTCGCAACAATTGTAAAAATAATTCGTAAAATAGTCGAACTTACCCCCAAAATCGATAAGGGTAATTTCTACCCTTCAAACGACTTTTGGGCCGATATAACAATATACGTGTCCAATAGCTTTCCATGTACTATTTGTATGCCAAGTTTTAGGAAAATCGCCATATGGCACTTCCCTAGTGTTACTTGTTAGGCTCTTTTATCCTCTCCCATCTCTCTGCTCTTTGCACCTTTCTTTCCCACCTTACCATCTCCTCTAGCCGTGTCTCCTCCTCCCCCTCAGCTCCTCTTTCTCTACCCACATACCTTTATCGCTAAAAAACTTCTTCTTGCCTTCCTCTTAACTCGAGCTCCCCCCTTCCCCGTTCTTTCCTTCATCTCCTCCCAACACATTCTTGCCAGCTCGCTTCCTCCTCTTTCCTCCAGCCTCCTTTCGAACCCCCACGCCCTCCTACCAGCCCTACCCCTTAATTTTTCTCTCTGCAGCTTCTCTCTTACCAAATATCCCGGCGTTGTTTTGTCTACTCCCAACACCCATTTCAGATATCTTTCTTCTAGCCTCTTCATCCCCTCTCTCTCTTCCCATCCCAGTTAAACAAACTGTCAAACAGCCAAACAAGCTTGTCAAATAGCCAAAGCCTTCTTCCCCAGTCCTTACCAAATCTTCTTTTCCCTATTCCCCGCACTTGATCCATTACTTCCGCCGCCTCCTGACCCTTTCTTTCACATGCGCCTCTTGACCTACATTCCTTTGTAGCGTGTACCCTAGGTATCGAAACTCTTTTACGTCCTCCTCTTTTCTTCCCTTCCACCTCTAATCTCTTCCCGATCCTTTCTCCCCCCTTCCTGAATCTCATGATCTTAGTTTTCTCCGTGTTAAGTTCTAACTTCTTACCTAAATACCTCTCTAACCTCTCCATCATGCTTCTCATTTCATCCTCCCTCTCTGCCACTGCACCATGTCATTCGCATACTTTAGGTCCTACATCCTTCCCCCTTTCAGCCTGATACCACCTCATTTAATCCCTTTTTCATCTCCTCCTTCAAGTCCGCTAACAGTAATAAAGAGTAGCGGGCTCAGCGGACACCTTTACCGTACACCCCCTTGTTGTTCAGAAGCTCTCGTCCAGCTCCTTTCCAACTCTGACCCTACTTCTTGTCTCTCTTAGTACTTCTTCTATCCTCTCAACTAGATCTTCCCTGACTCCCTTTTTCCTCAGCGCCTCAATCAACACCTCCCTGTCTACCGAATCAAAGGCTGTCTTTAAGTCTACAAACATCGCCACCACTTTCCCTCCTTCCTTCCCATTTGTCTATTTACTAAATAATTGAGCACATAAATGTTGTCCACTGTCTCCATCCCTTTTCTGAATCTCGTTTGATTCGGCGGAATAATCCTCTTCCACTTCCTCCCTCAATCTTTCTGCTAACACTGCCACGTACACTTTGTATAAAGTGAATAACAAGGTGACCCTCTATACTCTTTTACCCTCTCCCTTTTCCCTTTCTTCACTATAGCCACGATCACCCCCTCTTTTCAGCTCTCCGGCCACCCTCCTCCCTTCCAAATTCTGTTGCAAAACTCTCTTACCCATTCCTCCAACTCTTTTTTATACCCATGACCATAGCTCTTCCCTTTTTATTCTTCTTGCTCGCCACTTGCGCTCTCCACTCATATCTTTCCGGTAACCTCTCTTAAATTCTTTTCCACCCTCTATCATCAAGCCATGTTTCCAACAACACCATTACATTCCATTTCTTCAGCCCTGTCCAAAACTCCTTATCTTTGTTCTCCAGCCCGGCTACGTTCCAAAACGCCACACTCCACTCTCTCCTTCTCTCCCCCTCCCCCTTCTTTTTTCTCTTCTCCCCTCCTTTTATTCTATTACTCTGCTCCCCCTCTCTCCCCCTCTTTCCTTTCCCCTCCCATCTCTCAAAACCTCCTTCTCCTCATCCCATTTCCAGCATTGCTCATCTATCCATAATCTTCCGTATCCGATCCTCACTTTTCTTCCTTTTCTCTCCTCCCTCCTCGCGATTTCCTCTAACCTTTATCTAATTTTTCTCTCTTTCTACGTCCAGTCTCCCATAATCCTTTCCTTCCTACCCTTCAACTCTCTCTTTCTCTTATAATTTCTCCTCTCTGATCCTCATTCTTCATCCTTACCAGTATCATCTCCCTATTCTCCTCTCTATCCCCCCAACTCTTTTAATCTCCTCTACGTTTTCTCTCACCCCTAAAACGTTTAACACCTCCTCCACCACCTCCCTCCTCTTTCCTTTTTTTACTTTTAGGAAAGGCAAGTTTCTACGATAGATTTAAATTGGCAAAAAGCCTAGTATCGAGTTTGCCATGGTCTCTCCTATATAGGGGAGACCGGGATACTCGACACCGGGGCAAACTCGACACTAGGCTTTTTGCCAATTTAAATATATCGTAGAAGCTTGCTTTTCTTACTCTAAATGCGTCTTTATGTGCCAGTGTTGTCAATGGAATTTGGTGACATTCTGCGTTTTAATGTATATTCTAATGCAACATAAGCGTTTTCGAAACATGCTGCAGAAATATTCGGGGTGTCAAAACTGACGCTGTACGGCTGGCTCAAAAACACTACTGAGGATGAAGCAGAGAAGAATATAGTGACCATACACGGTCATGGAGGCACTATGGTATGTAAAAACTATGAAGTATGAGCGTACGTTTACTGCATTATAAAATTCATATTTTTAATGCAAGTTATAAATGCTGAAGCAGAAGAGACTTTAGTGAAATATTGAACCCACTGCAATGACATGTATTTTGGACTGTCAACAAAAGAAGTTCGAGGATTAGCTTTCGATTTCGCCAGAAAGTTGGAACTGCCAATGCCAACATCGTGGGAGAAGACTCGCATGGCGGATGAAGATTGGTTGACCGCATTTTTGAAAAGACACCCGATTCTGTCATTGAGGAAACCAGAGGCAACAAGCCTCGCGCGCGCAACCAATTTTAACAAAACGAATGTCCAAGCTTTTTTTTCGAATCTCAAAACTGTCCTGGATCATTACCTTTTACCGCCGCAAAGAATATGGAACATGGACGAAACGGAGCTTACCACGGTTCAGACATCAAATATAGTAATCACTCGACGAGGGACAAAACAAATCGGAAGAGTAACTTCCAGTGAACGGGGCACACTAGTTACTTTAGCAATGGCAGTGTCAGCGGAAAGACGATTCATGCCAATGTTCTTCATTTTTTCACGCAAACGTTTCAAGGACTATTTTTTGCGTGATGGACCGCCCGGCTCTGCAGGTGCTGCAAATCCTAGTGAGTGGATGAACGCGGAGCATTTCAACCAATTTTTGAACTTTTTCCAACAACACGTTCATGCCTCCGTCGATGCTCCCGTCTTGCTCGTGCTTGATAATCATGAAAAGAAATCGGGATAATTGTGCTGTCACTTCCACCTCACTGTTCCCACAAGCTGCAACCATTAGACCGCACTGTCTACGGTTCTTTGAAAAAAGCTGTCAATTCTCAGTGTGACAGTTGGATGACAGCAAATCCTGGAAAAACGATGACTGTTAAGTACAAGCTCACGCATGATCCTGATCGAGTGAATTAGATGAGGAAACGATAAACACTCTTATACAAATTAGACTGTACGGAGATTATGTATTTGACTTGGTCTTAAATCAACGAATAAACGAATAAAAATAATTCAGAAATTACATCATCGGACCAAAAGCGTTGGTCAAAATTAATAATGTCTCGATTTGATCCGGAAAAATGCTGTGTGAATCCGACAAAGTGAGTTGGCTCACGGTTTTTTCTAAGTTCATATCGAAAAAAGACGTTATATATATTGCCAGTCACAGTCGATTTAAGATTACTTTAACTGTTATCCTTCACTGGCGAATAAGGAGTTATATTTTCTGTTTATTACACACCATTGACAATAGAATAGGTGCTCCATCTTATAATTGTTATTGCGATAAAAATATTACCACAGCCCCAGTGGTCGAATTGGTACGACACCCGCACGGTATACGGGAGGTTCCAGGTTCAAACCCTGGCTGGGGTAGTATTTTTTTCGCAATAAAAATAATTTAGAAATTACATCATCGGACCAAAAGCGTTGGTCGAAATTAATAATGTCTCGATTTGATCCGGAAAAATGCTGTGTGAATCCGACAAAGTGAGTTGGCTCACGGTTTTTTCTAAGTTCATATCGAAAAAAGACGTTATATATATTGCCAGTCACAGTCGATTTAAGATTACTTTAACTTAAATCAACGAAGTTTTAGTAACATACAAAAGAAAGTTGTACATGAATAAAAGCTGTTTAAAAATACAATCAGAAAAAAAAAGAAATAATTAGTCACGAATGTTCCTTTCTTTGATTCTCAAAATATTATCCTTGTCAATTATAATCATTAGAAAGAAATAAAGGTTCTTGTATCTTAAGACCAATATGAAAGTATTAATTATCTTGGTCTATCTTCTTTTGAAATTTATTGACGTAGTCAATACACTTGACATATCTATTTCTCAAAGAAAGGATCATTATACATTCATACACACATATAAATCAAAAGTATCTCAAGCATGTATGTCAGTCAATATATACAAAAAAGAATCGTAATTAAATTAATGCGTCAAGTATTCTTTTATTCATTGTTTTTTTTTCCAGAAAATATAGTGCTTTGTTCGTAAATAATTATTATCGTCTGTTAAAAAAAAGACAAGATATATAAAACCATAAAAAAATTAATCTTTATTAATCATTATGTAACTCAAAAGGAATAGCACCATAATCTAAAAATTGACACACTAATTCAAATCAGAAAGAGCAATAATGAACGCAAGACTTCGCAGAAATCATATTCTCATTATAATAAATTGATAACGCAAGTACGGTTTAATCAAGAAATGCAAGTAAATCGTAATGATATCAAAGTCGATATTCTAAATGGTATCAAGTTCGCAACAAAAAACTTCTCAATAATATCAAGACAGAAGATCCAAACAGCATTGAATTTGTAACGATGCGCCCCGAAAACGCATCATTCCCGGCGAGCATCAGCCGGATGCCGCCCGGCCGACCATCCGTCGGGCGAGACAAGGCACGGTGTGCCCTTTTTTAAATACCTGATCTCGCGTACAAGTCCGCGAACGGACTTACCGCGGCAACCGACTCAGAGCGCCGAGCGGTTCCGAAAACGGCCGAGCGCGGCCGAGCGCCGCCGAACGCAATCGCGGCGTCGGGACGCCGTAACTCCCGACCGACCCGCCGCTCCATCCCGGCGCTCGCGATTGCCGTCGCGCATACCCCCGCCACGCCGACATCGTGCCACGGGTATAAAAGGCGCCGAATTGTTTAAACATTAAGATTCCGCCGTGAGCCAGCAAACCGACCCGACCAGTTCTCCGCTGCTCACGGATCCCGCAATCCTACCAATTCGAACAATCAGGAGGTAGAGTTTTCTCTGGCTCTGCCAAGTGACGTATCTAGGCGGTTGATTCGATCTTCCACCCGCGAACCTGTGACACCGGAGTGAACCAGGGTAAGAGAGCTCTTCTCTTACTCGCCAAGGATCTTGGCCACCCGGTGCCGCCTCCCGCCTCCACATATCGATGCGACAGGATATAAAGAGTTCTCTGTATATCCGCCAAGGCTCCTGGCCGCTCGATTCCACGCGCCCCGCGCGCGATCCCCGGTATATTGCCGGTACCCGCGACCTTTGTACATACCGCCGATACCCGCGCCCCGCGATCTCTGTACGTACCGTCGATACTCGAACTCCGCAACCCTTGTACATACCTCCGATACTTGGACCCGCGTTCTTATATCACCGATACTCGCGCCTCGCGATCTCTGTACATACCGCCGATACCCGGGCCCCGCGATCTCTGTACGTACTTTCGATACTCGACTCCGCGACCTTTGTACATATCTCCGATACCTCCGCGATCTTACTGCCTATCATCCTTGCGTGTAGTCGAATAAACCTTGTTACGTTTCACGTCGATATCCGTGATCACACCGATGTATTGCGCTTAATCGAATAAACTTTGTTACGTGTTCTATTTTAACCGAGTCTTGTGTCTTCCTCCGCGCCTACTCCGAACCCTGACCAGCCGCGTGCTATATCCGCGCTTCGGAAGCTAGGTTGTTGTAAATTTCACAATACTAAACTTTCGAAGGACAAAGATTTCTGTGTAATATCTTAAGTCGGTTATCGTGTGATACTTTATATACAATGAATATAAATTGAATCGAACTAACAAACGTGAACGATCTATCGTTAATAAACTCAGTCTATCCCGAGAAGGAAATAAACGCAGAGAAATTATCTTTAACGTTATCATCGAAAAAGAATCTTCGCTTCGAGAACTCTCGATCTCTTTATGTATGCGGAAGAATTCCTCTGATTAATGCTTGTATTGACTATGTCCGTAAGGACGTCCTCGTCCTTCGACAATGGCAATCGCTTCGACCAGATCCGAAAGCCCCTTCTCGAAAGTTCGATGGTGACGTCGTTCCTTGTAGTGACTGCGTCGTAATAATGGCGGTGACTGTATTTCATTAATACAGCTCGTCTCGTCTCAAAGATGTAAATCAGCCACTCTGATATCGATCGGCCGATATTTGTACTTCCGTCCAGACCCGAACTTAAATAAATCAGAACTGTTATCTTAAACTCGACTCGTGTAATATACGGAAAACACCGTGATCGTACACGATGCGCTATGCAGGACGGTCAGCACACGAATGATCGCTGTGCCGCAAGCACGCACGCACGAATTTGCCCGCGCACGCGCCGTTCTCTCTCTCTAGAACTTTCTGTCTCCGGGTCGCACGATGACTGCGTCGCGCGCGCAGTAATACATAGTTCTTGCATCGAAAGTAGCAGCAGGAGCTAACACTAACGCCATCCGTGGTAGTTCAGTAGAACTACAATTCTTATCGACGATTGCCGCGTCGACGAATACACAATCCCAATAGTTTTCTACGTTATCTTCTAACAATGACAATTTATGACATCCCTGGAATAATTCAAAAATTATTGCCATGAGCTGCGACGTACGAAAACATAGTTTCCGGTTTTTAATGCACAGGGATTTCGCCATTCAACAAGGAAATTTTTCAAGACGTTGAGTTCCTGCCAAGCAGCGTTACAGATCGGGATAATCCTGTGCCTTATTCTAATTCTTCTGCGGTCAATAAAAATGACGAGGTTTTGCATTTGCCATCGACATCTGCGGCTTCTGTAACATTGGAAATAACAAATGAACCCATTACTTCGTCAGCTTTTTGTCACGAAGATCAGGAAAATATTGCTGCAATCGCGAACACCGAAAAAAGAAACAGGAGCACTTCAACTGAAACCACAGATAGCAGGGAACTCAGCTTAACACTCGAAACCATCCGGCCGTTTCCAAAAGCAGCGCCAAGGCAGCAAACACGAAAAGGGCGCAAACAGAAAAAGTGCTATTCTTACAGATTCACCGGAGATGAAAGAATTAGCAGCAGAACAAACGGAAGCAAAGCGCAAGAAAGAGAGAAAAGCTCTTCCGAAGAAGAAAAACTCCAAAAACACTGCTCCGGAAAATCCAGCTGTTACTGTCCAAAAAAAAGAGGACGTCTTAAAAAAAATGTAGAACCACAACCATCGACGAGCACCGGAAGTGCATCGAAACTGGTTTTGCGAAAATCAAAGGCGAAAAAGGTCACTGTTTCGTCCGATTCCGATGACGATTTAAGGAACATCTGTTGCGTGTGTTCGGAAAACATTTCATTAGCTTCCAATAACAAACAATGCATCTCATGCAACCGTATGGCTCATGATATCTAATCGCGAGTTTACGTATTAATTGTTCTTCAAACAGTTCAGAAAAAGATAATTAAAAGTTTAATAATTTTTTTTCTCATTATTTTAAATAATTGTTTACTTTATTCCGACTTTTTGTTTCTAATACACAATGTCTTTTTATTTGATAAACAATGCATTTTTATTTTTAAACAATAAAAAAATAAGTTCCAGATTAAATTGTGTCGATCAAACAAAGTGTTGAGTTTTGTTAAGTTTGAATCTCGCGCTTTCTCTAGTCACTATAGATAGAGCCGGCCCGGCAGGCGTGAGAGGTCGTCAGCTAGTCTCGTGTTATATATATACACATGGTTCTTCTTCGCTCGCGCCGCTGGAACGTTCCAACACTCTCGCTGTAACTGTCACGAGTAGGAGAATAAAAGGCATTTTTGTTCAAACCTTAAGACTGACTTGGATCGATTTATTCAACAGGTTATGGGCCCAGGTTGCTCGCATTGTGCATAAAGTTAATCTCGCAGACGTAAAATTGCAAGGAGTAGAGACAACTGGATAACCTGTGTCGAAGTACGTGCAAGCGCATTAAGTTTCGCGTGGCACGTGGCGATTATACAAGGCACCAAAAATGTCGGACAAGATCGACGTGGCATCCGTCGGAAAGTTTGATGGCAGAAACTATCACCAATGGAAGTTCCAGTTGAGCTGTGCCTTACGCGCAAAAGGCCTCTTTGAGATTGCTAAAGGGATAGAAGTAAAGCCGCCGACGGTCGGAGATGTGCAGAAGAAATGGATCAGGGACGACGCGTATGCCATGTTCCTGCTAACATCGGCGATGGACTACTCCCAGATCACCCTCATCGAGAATTGTCAGTCATCCAAGCAGATATTAGATAAGTTAGACGCGATTTATGAACAGAAATCGGACATGAATAAAATGATAGCGCATGAAAGATTTTCTCAGTATAAAATGGAGGTTAATGATTCGATAGCGCAGCATATCGCGAAGGTGGAAAATCTCGCACGACAGGTTAAAGATACGGGCGAAAATTTAAGCGAAATAGCAATAATGACTAAAATATTAGGTAGTTTGCCTCCTAGATTTAGAAGCTTCCGCCAAGCGTGGCTATCGTTAGACGAATCGAAGCAAACAATCCAAAATTTAACGTCGCGTTTGTTAGACGAAGATGCAAGCCTAGGCGCGTCCGATAGCTCCGAAGTCGCCCTTGCCGCTTCGTCAAATAAGGATAAATCCGCTACTCGAGGAGAAAATAAACAGCGAGCGAAATTTGACAAATCAAAAATAACCTGTTATAATTGCCAGAAAAAGGGACATTTTGCTAAAGAATGTCGCGGAGAAAGAAAATTTAGAAATAAGGAGCAACATGATACACAGCAAAAATCGCATCATAATTCACAGCAAGGAAGTTATTCTGCATTTAACGTATGCGAGAGCAATGTAACCGAGGAACCGCTCAACTTGGATAATGAAGTATGGGTATTTGATAGTGGCGCTACATCTCATATGACGTATCGTCGGGATTTCTTACATGATTTCCAAGAAATAAGTAATAATACTGTTGTTGTTCTAGGTAACGGACAAGAGTTGGCTATAAAAGGAAAGGGTAACGCCAAAATAAGAAAGCTTGTTAATGGAAAATGGTATGATGCGGTTATTGCTGATGTGTTATACGTCCCAAATCTGAATAAGAATTTGTTCTCAGAAGGGATTATTGCGAAGAAAGGTATGAAGATTGTTAAAGAGAATATTTACGCAAACATTTTTGAAAACAATAGGCTTACTGCTTCTGCGGTGCGTAATGAAAATAATTTGTATCACATGCAGTTTAGCACAGTCGTCGTCCAGGAAGCAAACGTAGTATCAGGAGAGAGCCTACGCAGATGGCACGAGAGATTGGGTCATTTAAACATAAAGTCTATTAAAGAGATGGTTTCAAAGAATTTGATTAAAGGCGTAGAGTTATCAGATGTCGAAAAATTTTTCTGTGAAGCCTGTATGTACGGAAAGCAGCATAAGTTGTCTTTTTCTCCATCGAAGCATATTAAAGCAAGGGTCGGAGAATTCATTCATAGTGACCTCTGTGGACCAATGTCTGTACCATCTGTTCAAGGCGCAAGATACTTTGTATCATTCAAAGATGATTTCTCGGGATATAGAGTAGTTTTCTTCATCAAACATAAAAGCGATACTTTGGGATGTTTTAAGGAGTTTAATAGACTTTCAATGAATAAGTTCGGTAATTCTGTAAAAATATTGCATGTAGATAATGGAGGCGAATACTGTAACGAAGACTTTAGGGCTTATCTTTCGCGGTGCGGAATAGAATTAGAGACAACTGCTCCAGCGACTCCCGAGCAAAACGGGAGAGCAGAACGAGACATGCGAACAATTGTGGAAAGTGCCCGGTCAATGCTGTATGCTAGAGATGTTCCGTTATACCTATGGGCGGAGGCTGTAAATACAGCAGTGTACATCTTGAATAGGACTGCAACATCGCAAGCACCGAATTCAACGCCCTACGAACTCTGGACGGGGAAGAAGCCCATCCTGGACCATATCAGAACTTTCGGATGTGAAGCATACATGCATATTCCCAAGGAACAGCGCAATAAACTTGCCGAGAAAAGCAAGAAGTTGATACTGATTGGTTACGACAAGAATTCAACCAATTATCGCCTGTATGACGTTGAGACCAAAAGAGTAAAGGTCTCACGTAATGTCGCATTTAATGAGAACGCCGCAATGCCTGAAGAAAGGAAGAATATCGCCAAAATAATCTTCGAAAGCGACACAAATGAAGCACAGTGTCAACAGCCTGGAAAGTACTCCGACAAGAATAAAAGCCCTAAGAAGGATCAGTTGGAGGACTTGAAACAGCAACAAGATGTCATCGACGAGAGAGATTCCACTGACGATGAGGTATATAACCTACGCGCTCGAGATACAATCAAGAAACCGGAGCGGTACGAGGCGAATTACGCGGATGTTCGAATCCCGGAAACATATGAAGAGGCGTTAGATAGCAACGAAAAGAACGAGTGGCGCGAGGCCATCCAAAGAGAGATCGACGCACTCTTAATCAACGAGACGTGGGAGGAGACACCTCTTCCAGAAGGAAAGGAGGCAATAAGCTCACGATGGGTTTTTAATATAAAACAAAAACCTGGTGGAGAAGCTCCTCTCTTCAAAGCAAGACTCTGTGCAAGAGGTTTTGCTCAGAAAAAAGGCATCGATTATACCGACACCTTTTCTCCGACAGTGAGGTATGACTCCATCAGGATCATGCTAGCAATCGCAGTACAAGAAGATTACGAGATTGTACAGTTCGACGTCAAAACCGCATTTTTGAACGGTAAACTCAAGGACAGTGTCTATATGCTACCGCCGGAGGGAATAGCAATTAAACCTGGCCTGGTATGCAAGCTCAAGAGGGCACTGTATGGCCTTAAACAGGCCGCTCGCTGTTGGTATCAGCGACTTGACGATTTCCTGAAGGCCCTCGGATTTACACAGAGTGAAGCAGACAGATGCGTATATATAGGGATCTTCAACGGTTCTAAAGTTTTGCTCGCTGTGTACGTTGACGATGGATTGATCATGGGAAACAACAAGGAAGTCCTTCAATACATATTGTCTCAATTAGAGAAAGTTTTTGAAATCACAGTAGACAATGCACGATGTTTCGTCGGAATGGAAATAAAACGCGACAGAGACAAAGGCTCCATATTCATCAGTCAGGAAAACTATATCAGGCGAATAATCAAGAAGTTCAACATGGACGATGCAAATACAACTTCCACACCAGCTGATGTTCACACGCATTTATCTTCAGACATCAGCTGCAAGACAGAAATTGGAGTTCAGTATAGAGAAGCCGTTGGCAGCTTGATGTTTGCCGCAATCGTCACAAGGCCTGACATCGCATTTGCAGTGGGAGTCGTGAGCAGATATCTAGACAGACACAACAAAGCACACTGGAATGCAGTCAAGAGAATAATAAGGTACCTCAAAGGAACCAAACACCACGGAATAATGTACACGAAAACTGAGAGGCCAAGTGCACTGGAGGGATATTCAGACTCTGATTTTGCCGGTGACATGGATACGAGAAGATCTACCACAGGCTACATTTTCAAGCTAAATAATGGACCAGTGACTTGGAGCAGTCAGCGTCAACCGACAGTTTCACTGTCGACCACAGAGGCGGAATACATTGCTGCTTCTTGCGCGACAAGAGAGGCTGTATGGATACGTCGGTTACTACAAGACATAAAGGGACGTGTAGAAGGACCGACATCGCTTTTTATCGATAACCAGAGTGCAATCAAATTGATACGAAACGCCGAGTTCCACAAACGCACCAAGCATGTGGACATTCGTTATCATTATGTACGCGAGAAACTGGCTAGTGGCGATATAGATGTACACTATGTAAATAGTGAGAATCAACTTGCCGATATCTTGACAAAAGCTATCCCTCGCGATCGATTTCAATTTATATGTACAGAGTTAGGCGTAATAAATATAATGTAAAATACTGTAAGCACCGATTTCACTACATAAAATTTTTGTTTAAGATAACGTTTAGAAAGCGCTCAATTAGTGGGAGTGTTAAGTTTGAATCTCGCGCTTTCTCTAGTCACTATAGATAGAGCCGGCCCGGCAGGCGTGAGAGGTCGTCAGCTAGTCTCGTGTTATATATATACACATGGTTCTTCTTCGCTCGCGCCGCTGGAACGTTCCAACACTCTCGCTGTAACTGTCACGAGTAGGAGAATAAAAGGCATTTTTGTTCAAACCTTAAGACTGACTTGGATCGATTTATTCAACAAGTTTGCCCCGGCATTTTTCAATTCGAAAATTTGTCTTCGCGTTACTTTTCCTTTCCTGGCGACAAAACAAAGCGACGTACAACAAAACTTTCTGAATCAATTTTGTACCTGAAGGAACACAGCATATACCATTGAATTTGCCTAAAAATGTTAATTAAATATTAAAAATTGCCTTTGAAAAAATTGCTTTTGAAAAAGTTTGCCCCGGTCTCCCCTATACATTTTATAGTTTAAAAAGTAGGGGAGACTGGGACTATGTGTCTACACTTTACGCTTGTTTCAAGTTTACTAAAAAACTAATAAAGATATTTGGCTAAAATTTTAATAGTGTAACCTTTCAACCTTGCTATAAAAAAAACATAATTAGAATCGTTGATCTTTTAACATTTTAAAGAGGCGAATTTTTTAAGTAGGCAAGTCAAACGTAGATAAATAGCCCCATATGCGGGGCTATTTGTCCACATTTGAGGGGCTATCTGTCCATATAATAAAAAACATATTATTTATATTAATTTTTATACTTGTTTATAATATTATTTGTTATTAATATATAATATTGAAAAAACTGCCTAGTCGTTGGAGTCAGAGCAGTAGTAGGCACTTTGTGTAGATTTTTTGACAGGATTCCTGCGTGGAGCTGACTTTTCTTTATATACGGTGGCATCAAACTGATTTTGAGTCCGTTGTAAAATTAATGGTAATGAGTTTCTTTTGTCTCCTCAATTCTTAAATCTTTTTTTGGTATTTATGGCCTTTACTTTATCCTCGACAGCGTTTAAAATGGAAAATATTCAATAATTTAAGACGAACTCATATATTTAACTTGACGTGTATTTTTAAAATAAAATTTGGTGACGATTCTTGAATCGCAGGATCAGGTAGCTGCTCGTAGGTCACTTTTTTACAGTAGCGAGTGAGAGTCCAAACATTTATTCCAAAATCTAACGCTGTTTTTGCGAAAATTCTAGCTCGATTTTTATTCTTTTAATTGCTCTAATTGTAAGTATAATTTTATTAGATATGTTTACTTTATCCGTCTTAAGGAAAGTATTTCTTTTGTAGTTACGCACCATTATCTACTTATAAAAGAACAATCCGTCATTAAAGTGTAGACACATTTCCCCATCAAAAATAGGACAGATAGCCCCGACCACGTTTTTCAGTCTTTAACATGTTGCCAATTTTAGATTATGCAGAATTAAGATTTGACGCTTCTACCACCTGACAATTATATATTAATTGATAATATTATGAATTGCTTACTTTAATTTGAGTTAAACTACTGTCCAACAGCAAATTTTTCGACCGTCAAAAAATTTAATAACTGTTTCCGCTTTTCTTTTAACGTATATAGCGTCTTCGAGAGGCATCGCAAGAAAAGAGAAGTCTACATAGCGATTGTGGCGCAGATAGATGTGCGTTGCTCTAATGAACCGAAGATCTGAGTTCAAATCCGACCAAGAATCATCGGTTTTTATTCGATTGCCACCTCTCGGAAGGTAATGGCAACCCACCGAGAGTATCTTGCCACGAGCACCCCTCTATATATTTGCCGTTCGAAATCGGCATTAAGTCCCATGCATATATGGGGCATTATTTATGAAGTGGATCACTTTATAAATAATGCCCCATATCTGACACACAGATATATACAGGGTAACAAACAACATTTAAATCTCTTACGTAGGGTGTTTCGTATTCTTCATATTTATTACGGCTTGAGCATATATGGCGCGATCATTGTGTCGAGTCATACATCGTTAAGAACGATTATTTGAAAGCGATTGTGAGATTCCGTCAATTTCCGGAACCTCAGGTGTCGCTCACCGACGATTCACAGTTACTTATATTTCGATACAAAACATTGTTCGCGGTGCGAGTAGACAATAAACGAGAGTCATATAGAAAGATAATTAAGAAGAGTTCAAATTATTTGAAACACTACAAGCTGCCTGCCTCCTACGTGAGCGTCTTGTGTTGTCTTGTGTCGACCGTGGAGCTACCCGGGAGTTACACGCAAGGAAACTTAACATTTTGGTCCTTTTTCGGATCCGGCGAGAACCTACGAAGATTCGGGGCAACGACTTATTATAAATTAAACCGCGCGTCGGCGAGTCATTCAATGAACATCGAAATGCCGATCAACAAGTTTGGTATATCGCTCGGAAAAGGCAGAGCGGAACCTTACTATCAATGGAGCGGATTAATCAGAAATTACGTCCGCGATAACGCTCTTTGCGTGGTCGCTATCGACTTTGACGCAAAATCGCGCAAGATTCGACGGGTAGGGCCGCCTGTAGATGATGGCGATGCCGCCAACAAACGTTACGAGCAGAGCGTGCAAATTTTGAAAGATCGACAGGATGAAATCGAGAGAAAGATAGTCGCATTCCAGAATAACGTGCAAATTACCCTAAACGAGCTTCAAAAAATGATTCAAGATGTAATTGCGAATTATCGCGAATAGATAAGAACGTACATCTGATCTCTGCGTCCGTTGCGCGTCATCGTCATGGCTAGTAAGAAGCAATCAGTTGAGAAACGGCGGCTGATGGAGGAACTACATGCTCTTGCGAAAAGAAATTTTCCGCGAAGACGCGTCATAGTGCGCGGATACGATGACCTGTGGCAGGTGGATGTGGTCGAGATGCATCGATACACGCGATTCAACAGAAACTACCACTACATACTCACCGTTATCGACGTGCTGAGTAAGCACGCATGGACCGTACCGCTCAAGGCCAAGAGTGGAACCGAGGTAACTACGGCGATTGCAAAAATAATTCGAAACGGCGAGACGTCCGAAAAATCTGCAGATCGACAAGAGAAAAAAATTTTACAACGTAAACGTGCAGAAAATCTTGAAAAAATATAATATCAATCACTATTCGACTTATTCCGTAATGAAAGCATCGGTCGTCGAACGATTTAATTGTACGCTCAAGAACGACATATGGAAAATGTTTACGCGCAATGGAAATTACAAATGGATCGACTCGCTGCCGGGTCTCGTATCGGATTATAACGCGCGAAAGCATCGGCTGATCGAACTATCGGCATGCGACCCATCGATGTTACCCCCGCGATCGCCGACAAGCTCCTAACAACGGTGTAAAGATCGCTGTTCCCGCGCGATTTAAAGTGGGCGACTCGGGATTGTCCCGATTGCTCACATTACAAATCGAACACGACAATATTTCCCGGTCGAACACATTTCCGATCGGACACGGTGTCGATTGCACACGGTATCGATCGGACACGGTGTCGATCGGACACATGCTCCGTGGTCGCACGCGCAGCAAAATAGAAGTGTCCCTGTTATGTCGTAGCTGTCAGAATTCGCAAAAATTATTTAACATGTTTTAAAATTACTTGAATAAAGTAAAGCGCGCCACTAACTTATATAGGTTAGTGACGCGCTTTACACAATTATTTGTATTTACGTGTGTGTGCCCTGCTTTAACGAAAATCACAACTTCTATTTCGCTGCGCCTGCAGCCACGGAGCATGTGTCCGATCGACACCGTATGCAATCGACACTGTGTGCAATCGACACCGTGTGCAATCAATACCGTGTCCGATTGACACCGTGTGCAATCGGGAATGTGTCCGATCGGAAAATATTGTCGTGTCGGATTAGTAATGTGCGCAATCGGGACTCACTCGGCGACTCGGTACGCGTGAGTAAATTCAAGACAATCTTTGAGAAAGGATACACGCCAAATTGGACCACGGAGGTGTTTAGAATCGTCAAAGTGCAGAAAACTAATCCCATGACGTATCTATTGGAAGATTCCTGTGGAAAACCTGTCGCCGGTGGATTCTACGAATACGAGTTGCATCGCGTTGCTAATTTCAACGTGTATCTCGTTGAAAAAGTTTTGCGCAAGAAGGGGGATGAGGTTTATGTAAAGTGGTTAGGATTTGATGATTCATACAATTCATGGATACACAAGAATAATGTATTGTAAAAATGTATTACAATATAGAAACATATTATATATACAAATGAGTCATTTATTTTCAAAATATCCAAATGTATTTACAATATATATATTTACAGTGGTATTTTATAATGCCCCCATGGCAGCGTCTCGGTAGAATCGGGTATAATGCATCGCTTATCGTCGTACGGACTTAAAGCAATTTTTGTATCGGACACATTGTACACCTCGTGTAGTTTGGACCTTATGCAAGCCTGCTGTCGCGTCATTTCAATTTTGTCTCGCAGACACCGCGTGTAATCGTCGAACGTTATCGACCTGGCTACGACGTTACTCTTAACCTTTGACCTTTTTCGTATCTTTCTTACCGTCGACTTGCAAGGCGTACATCTTTGCTCTAAGCCCGACGAATTCAGTCATTACCGCACCGTTATTTTCGTCTTTCATCAAGCCTGGAACTTTTTTATTGACGAGTGGGATACCGTACGCATTATCGATCGCGTAATCGCTAGTGTCAAATCTATTAATGTCGCGCTTCATGGTATCATACACGTCGTCGCACTCGATGAGATAAATGAGACTGTCCGTATCGGTGTATGTGACTTTACACTTGTCGCGATACAACGGTAACATGTACTCGTGATGAAATTCATACAAACGTGTCTTGGATATATCGAGGCTGCACATACCCACGTAGATTGGTTTGTCGAACTTCACCTCGAGTTTTCGCATTTCTATTGTTACTAGATTCTCCGAAAAGACGCTTTGACTGTGAAAATTTGGTTTCGCGATCATTGCTTTCGCGCCGTATTTACCCCCCCCCCCCCAATGAGTCACGAGTCGCACGTCAACGTGATTGCGCACGTTCTCTATGGTTTTGCCGAACACAGCGTTGTTCATCAATTTGTATAAAGTTTTTTTGAAATTATTCTTAGCCAATGTTCTAAATTTCGTATTCAGTTCTATATAATCGCAAAGCCATGGAGATTGCGCGAATTTCAATACGCGGTGAATCTTTGCTATACGGAAACCGTGTCAAGTACACTGCTGAAGGTTGCAATAATGTATGACACAACGTTTCTTATCGTATCGTAGCACTGGGCAGAAATCATTGCCTATGCTAAAGACGCGATGATGTTGATACGTGTACGTTTTAGGATCCGCTTCCATCTTATCCAGGGTACATTCCAAGTCGGCGTATACGATAAACGGAACTCGTTCCTTCCTGTTGTAATTCTTAAAGGTCAACCACTTGTCGTTATCACTCGGTAACTTGATCGCGCAGTCGTCCATCTCCCGACAGTCTACACCATGGGTTTCCAATTTCTCGCTGGAGCTTAAGTAGTGCAAACATCTGTAAATAATAAAAAAATTTTATATATCTTTTACGTAAGAATTATTTTTATTATTTATTAAGATGTATACTCACCGATCGCAAAAGTATTTCCTGTCTAGCTCATGTCTATTGATTTACGAGCTCACGAGGCGGGATAGGTTCTTGATCCACGCGAAATGTCCAACGTTGTCGTCATGCACGTACAGCAGATTTACATGTTTGTCCATTTTTCGCTTGGTGAGCCGTATTGGTAAGATAGCAAGTTCCATGTTTTTCTCAATGCTGTACACGTTGATGGAGGTGTTGAGATTTTCAAACTTTTTAATTTAATTCAATGTCATTGGAAACTCAATGTGTGTAAGATTTAGCACCGACGTGTAATGAGGATACGACGATTCCCGTTCTGCATGTCTCTTGGCTAGATGCAGAGCAGCCACCACTGAAACATGCATTGTCCATTGATTGCACGTTGATCACCGTTCTCTTTATTTTAATTTCTCGCGGTATTTTTACGAAACATCCCGCGTGCAATGGATTATATTTGTTCACGTTTACAGTCAAATTAAGTATACAACGCCCATCCGCTATCGCGTTCCTGGAATTCCTCCAGCGATGCTAGGATAGGCTGGATAACGCGCAACACGTACTATTCTTACAGATCGGACGTACGAAAAAGTTCACATTTTTTCGTAGAGATACTTTTATTCGTGCGTTTGTCACCTGTAACAAATTGACCATTAAACATTGTGTTTATCTTTACATTGTCATGTTGCATGACGTTCCGCACACGATCGAGTACAATGTCTTTCGCATCTTTGAGAAATTGACGAGGTTCAGGGTGTTTGGAATTTATTACCGCACCAGTCAGTATACGACTTTTAAAAGTCATATCTATCTCGCACCATCTGAGTCCTGTCTCACTTGCACCGTATCCGGTACCCACATGCACGAACCGCATTGATGTACCGAATTTTCCAGACCGCCGAGTCGTGCGAGCGACCAACGACTGTTTGAGACCGATCGATAATCGTGGCCGTTTAATTCGGCTTTGTTCTTCCAACGATTCGATAAACTCGACACATTGTTGCTCCCACGCGGTAAATTCTTCCCTCGAATTTAATAGGGTGGATTGCTCCAACTCTTGCTTGCTTTGCTCTATGTTATTATTACACGATCCTTTTTCTAACACAATTTGTTGTACTCACGACTTCCAATTCTCAACTACTGAGCGTATTTCCCAGATTATTCATTTTATATTCTACTAATGTCGCATTGTTTGTTTTTTTATCATGTCTAATTTCACCATGATCTCAGCATCCGTACATTTGCGCTTTCCGAAAATGTAAGATTTTCAGTTTAGCATGTGTGATGAAGTCACCGCGAGACACGTCGCGACTTGTTCTTGAAAATGATATCGCGCCATTAACTTATTTAAAATTGCAAACTTGCAGTTTCGCAGGTGTTCGATGAAATCATCGCGAGACACGTCGCGACAAGTTCTTGAAAACGATATAGCGCCATTGACTTATGCTAAAATTGTGTCAAAAGTAGACTTCGTTACTATGCATAATCGCAGCAGTCATACATTGACCAGAAAAATGCAACAATTGCAGTTTTGCACGTGTTTCATGAAATCATTGCAAGACGCGTCGCGATGAGTCCTTGAAAAATATATCATGTCATTGACTTATGCTGATTTAATCTGTATACCTGCAGCAGCCATACATCGGCGCTACTTGCAAAATTTGCAATTTTGTGTATGTATAAATAGTCTACGAGGATTCTAGCGCGCAGTCAAGAGTTTGAAACGGTTCAAGTACATCGCTCTGCAAACAGCCTCCAGATACGATAAACACTGACGGTGTGAATTATTATGTTCCGATTGGAAACGAGTCGTGCAAGAAACAGTATAATGAGTAAGTACCGTTAATTTTTGTATAAAATTGTGCATAAACTGTTTACATACCTTTGCTTATTTATTTGTATTTTTTCAGTTTTGATGAACCCCGTTTTACGCCACGCATCTTGCAAAGAAGATTTGCTTTGACATCTACAGCTTACAAATATTTGGATGTGGGAATCAACGTTGGACCAACATCCTTTGTTGAATTAGTTTTTGGAGGTAATCGAGGAAATCAGATAGTGTTACCTCATGCAACATGGACAGCGCTCATCGAAAGACGTATGGATATTGAACAACCTCTGACAAGGGGACCTTCAGGCTAACGGATTTTTGTTTTTTTTTTGTATTTATTGTACTTGAGGGTCATCACCCAGACATCAATTTCCCAAAGCATTAAGGCGCGCTTTTCAGAAAAACTCGAGATAATCGACTTTGAAGAATTCCGAGCGCGCTATGTACACAGAATTTTAATTTTAATGTAAAATTTATCAATCCATGCTAATTAACAGATGTTTAATCATCGTTTTCAATGAAAAACTTACATTTTCTTATTTTGAATTGCTTGAAAAATCGTACTTTGTGTTCAAGTAATTTTAAAATTCGAATATTTATAATAAATTAACATTTTGGTACAAAAATGAAAAACGTCAAGTAGGAAATAAAATACTTTTATATTTTTGAAAATTACGAGAAAATACAGCGCAAAAATGATATTAATAAAAATATTGTTTAATTTTTAAAAGTGAATTATATGATATGAAATATATAGTATACAGTCGTTTTACACGCCAATATTGCACGAACCAGGATGATATTTATCGTAAAAGCAAGGAAAACAGTAAGTTTCATAGCATATCATATGAACGCAGATATTTTACAGAAGCAAGGTTTTTTTAAATTTCTGTGTTTTCTGTTGGAAAACACACTTCATTGACTTTCATAAAAATGTCTCTGTCATCACAAAGGCTTGAAGCGAACCACGCGTATCGAATCATGAAGATTGTATTAAAATTAAATCTATTGTACATCACCAGCTGTTCTCTCCAATCTTTAAAAACATGATTCGATAGCGTGGTTCGCTTCAAGTCTTTGTGATGACAGAGACATTTTTATGAACGTCAATGAAATGTGTTTTCCAACAGAAATTTTAAAAAACCTAGCTCCTGTAAAATATCTGCGTTCATACGATGTGCTAGATGCCGTGAAACTTACTGTTTCCCTTGCTTTTACGATAAATATCATCCTGGTTTGTGCAATATTGTCGTGTAAAACGACTGTATACTATATATCATTTTTGCGCTGTATTTTTCGTAATTTTTAAAAATATAAAAGTATTTTATTTCCTACCTGACGTTTTTCATTTTTGTACCAAAATATCAATTTATTATAAATATTCAAATTTCAAAATTACTTGAACACAAAGTACGATTTTTCAAGCAATTCAAAACAAGAAGATGTAAGTTTTTTATTGAAAACGATGATTAAATATCTGTTAATTAGCATGGATTGATAAATTTTACATTAAAATTAAAATTCTGTGTACATAGCGCGCTCGGAATTCTTCAAAGTCGATTATCTCGAGTTTTTCTGAAAAGCGCGCCTTAATGCTTTGGGAAATTGATGTCTGGGTGATGACCCTCAAGTACAGTAAGTACAAAAAAAAAAAAAAAATCCGTTAGCCTGAAGGTCCCCTTGTGAGATGAACTATCGGTTCTTCGCTATCAATTCAAGATGCTGTTATAGAACTCATAAAAATGCGTGATGCGAGTGTTGTAAAATTGACACGTGCAATGTTTGTCTGTACATGAAACCGTCAACTATGCTTTCATATTCGAGCTCGAACAATGTATCAAATATGAATATTTCAAGCTGTATCAAAATACGCATGAATATAAATATAAATATAAAATTTAATCAATTTGTTACTATTTAAGGCGTTTAAGGCGGAAATGTATCATCGATAAATGTAATGTGGCAAATATCTTGCGTAAAGTTTATGATGAAAATTCGATTATATTGATTGCGAATTATTACTACGCTTTAGATACTATTGTGTATAATGCGCTACATGACCAATAAATAAGTATATATAATATGGTAACAAATTTAAATTATTTTTTTTTATTTACCGTTTCTCCTATTCCATGTCATTAGAATTAGGCTGCGATATTATCCTCAAGTTTATTTAAATAAATTATCACGTCCTTTTCTGCGCCCGAGGCGCACGACGGATCAAAAGGGGGAAAGGAGAGAAGGGTAATAGGCCTCTCCAGCGTTCTCTCGCACATCCGACACTTCACTAACCGAAGTTGATTGCTGGGCGCCAGACGCGTAATTCGTGTCCACTAACGTACGCCAAAATCACAAAAAAAAAACCAAACACAAAACGTAATAAGGTCGGTGTGCGAGAAATCGGCCAGCTCAAACTACTACTCCGGGCGGGGTGGAAAAAGGGCAGCACGATATCCGGTGGGGTGACACGTAAATCATTAACTCAGGCAGTGAACAAACAAGTAATAGCGTTTATTCGGAGGTTACACTCCGGCGAAATCGAGCGGGATCCGTTAGCGCACGGTGCGATAGCGCACAGCCCGATAGCACACGTCGAATTTAAAATAATTCCCGATAGCCCACATCTCTTAGCACACGTCCCGATAGCACACCAAATAAATGGCGCACTATCCCGATAGCGCACCAACTAATATGCACATTTGCCCGATAGCACACAAGAAAATGAAACATAGTACCGATAGCGCACGAAATGTTGGAAGCATTATCCCGATAGCGCACGCACGTTTCTTTCCCGATAGCGCACGAGGAGCGCTAAAGGGACGTGTGCTAACGAGAAAAAAGACCCACGTGGTTCAGTGGGGCGCTTTAAACAGTAAAACATTGTTAAAGCGCGTCACCTGACCCACGTGGATCAGTGGGGCGCTCTGAAGAGTTGAGGATTGATAAGGCGCGTCATCGGACCCACACGGATCGGTTGGGCGCTTTAAACAGTAAAACATTGTTAGAGCGCGTCATCGGACCCACGTAGTTCAGTGGGGGCGCTTCGAAGAGTGAAACTCATTACTCTACGTCATTCCTCTACAAAGTGTAAGAAACGCGTCTATTCACACAAGCACACGTCCCTGTAGCGCACCTCGTGCGCTATCGGGAAATGAACGTTTTTCTTCTCGTTAGCACACGTCCCTTTAGCGCACCTCGTGCGCTATCGGGAAAGAAACGTGCGTGCGCTATCGGGAAATAAACGTGTCATTTCTCGTTAGCACACGTCCCTTTAGCGCACCTCGTGCGCTATCAGGAAAGAAACGCATCTGTTCTCTTTAGCACACGTCCCATTAGCGCACCTCGTGCGCTATCGGGAAAGAAACGTGCGTGCGCTATCGGGAAAGAAACGCGTCCTTTCTCTTTAGCACACATCCCATTAGCGCACCTCGTGCGCTATCAGGAAAGAAACGCATCTTTTCTCTTTAGCACACGTCCCATTAGCGCACCTCGTGCGCTATCGGGAAAGAAACGTGCGTGCGCTATCGGGAAAGAAACGCGTCCTTTCTCTTTAGCACACATCCATGTTGCGCACCTCGTGCGCTATCGGGAAAGAAACGCGTCTTTTCTCTTTAGCACACGTTCCTGTAGTGCACCTCGTGTGCTATCGGGGAAATTAAACTTTTTTTTCTCGTTAGCACACGTCCCTTTAGCGCTCCTCGTGCGCTATCGGGGAAAGAAACGTGCGTGCACTATCGGGATAATGCTTCCAACATTTCGTGCGCTATCGGTACTATGTTTCATTTTCTTGTGTGCTATCAGGCAAATGTGCATATTAGTTGGTGCGCTATCGGGATAGTGCGCCATTTATTTGGGTGTGCTATCGGGCTGTGCGCTATCGCACCGTGCGCTAACGGGACCCTCCCGGCGAAATCATAAGTGCCAACTCGGCCTCCATTATTAATTATAGAACTCAAGTAAATAACTGATAACGCGGGCGTCAGGATTTGAGCAACAAAAATAATTGGATATCGCGGACGCCAGAATGAACGGAGCATTTATGCCTACTGCCACAGCAAACGCGCGGAAGGCGCGGTTATTAAATCAGAAGGAGTATAATAATAGAATAACTTACAATTAATACTTCACCCAAACATCGACCAAGATACGACCCGACTACCGAATAATCGGCGTAACGCGAAATCGTCATGAAATAGGAAGTGGGGTTTGCACAGGGAATATCGCGAATTAAGACGGGTCACGACTCGCCGAGGCTGCGTGCAACGCCACGTTCCAAAACCGCGCAAGAATTCTGTCGCGAAATGATCATTAATCTTAACGCAAGGAATTTAGGACCGAACGCAAACAGGGATGTGCAGAGGCCATTCGGCATGACACGGAATTACTCATAACTAACGCGAAATACGGCGTTACCGCGAACAATACTACAACTAACGCCGGAAATTCGGAATTACCGCGAGATAATAATGCCAACTAACGGCGAAGACATGGAATTATCGGCGAAGCAACAATACAACGAACGCGAAGAGACGGAGTTTACCCAACCCCTCCCCCCCCCCCCCCAATGTAATTCAGACGCGCAACTGTCCAACGCATTCCGTCACGCCACGGAAAGTAACGTCCATACTAGGCTAACGCGAATCTTATAATTTACATCCAGCGAATCTAACTCACCGAAATTACATCAAACCGCCAATCAACGCTAATCCGCACGAGTCGAGAACACAACATGGTCATGAAATATCATTTTGTCGCAGCCCGCCTGTCGAGCATTTGTCGCCAAAGAGGCCCTATACGGCGACGCTAATTTAATTATTGTATTGTCCTTCGCCTAGGACGACATACTCGCGAGAAGTGTCCCACTGCTGACACGCTACGCTACGCCGTAATCTTTCGCTTGCTGCGAAATATCGCGCCAGATCGATGCCAGACGCAACCGCGACAAATACCAGATTCGTAACGCGAGGAAACTTGATACGCCGCGAATACCATACGCGCGAGACGCGACCACAAGCGCGAACATTCCACGAAAATGGGCGCGCAATATCGGATTTCGCCAACGAATCTATCGCGATCTCCAGAGGGTCGACATAACGGCTCTATCGCGATTCCGCGGCCACGATACTATCCCGAGGCCCTTCGCTCTCGCTGTCGATCGCAAGGTCACACTCGGTTCGCGAGGAACCGCACATACCGCGGTATTACGCACGTTTTCCCGAGCGAGAGCGCGTACCGGAGGGCGGCGTTGTGGCTCGACATTTACGATTTTATTTGCGGACAACCTCACCGATGCGATGCCTTCTCCTGGGGCTTCTCGCCGTCCTCGCCAACAATCGTGATCTCGAACAGATACTCGCTATGGGGCTATCGCGGATCACCAAATTATGCTTTCGAGCGCGCCGACGGACGACCAGAGAGTGTCGCGCTAAATCCGCTCGATTGCGGAATCGATGTGACCCCCTTCCTGCGGGGCGTGCCGTCCAATCAGGGCGCGAGCTTGCAGGCTCGCGGTATCCCGGCGCACGGTTGTCGCAAGGAGATCCTTCGGGGGCGTGCAACGGTCCCTCGGCGGCGCAGCGACTCCATAAGCCCCTTGCACAATGCCAGGCAACAGGCAATAGGAACAGGGAATAGAAATCAGAAATCATGTATAAATGCAGAATAAACAGTGATACAGGCAATAGACACAGAGTTTCTGTCACATTGGAAATTCTGTGCCTATTGCCTGTTGCCAACCAATCATAGCATTCGAATTTTTTAGGTTGTAATTAACGATTTTTTGGTTATTTCCTGTTCCTATTGCCTGTTGCCTGGCATTGTGCAAAGGGCTTTAAATTTTGTCCTTGGTAGCGGACGGGACTTCGTCCCTGCCGGTGCGCCTCCGGTTTGACCTCGGGGCGGTGGCCAGCCGGTATTCCGTGGATTGCCGAGGCCGGGTTTACCCAGGCGCCTGGGGCCCCGTTATCGGCGGCCTATAGTCCGTCGCTGCTTTACACGCCGCACACCTCGTCGTGCTCTCGCCGCCCGTGATCCCTGTCGATTTCCGCTTTCGCCACCCCTCCTCGGTCCTTGGTCCTTCCGGACCCTTCCTTCACTGGTACTCCGGCGGAAAGGTTCGCCGTGGTGCGGGTGAGGCGCCGCGCGTATTACAAATACATAAAAATAAAATGAAAATAATCAGATTGCGGAAACGCGATTAAATTCGGCCCCTGGAGATCTCGTCGTTGCCTCCCTGGCTCGTCCCTGGGTGCAAAATTCTGCGCCTTGTAATAGCGCGATGGCGGGGCGCTGCCACGATGCGGCGGGTCGCAACGTCACAACATATAGATATAAGATTATATATGATCAGATCAGATATTGCATTTCAAAGTATCCGATAGATGGAATTCGATGGGATTTGTTTTTCGTATTTAAAATTTGACAAACGGTGTTATAAGAACGATATCAAAAGACACGAAACGGTCTCGCGCTATGGAGCGGTACAAATTTTGTATTTGTTGTACCGTGGAGTCTACTTTTATAATAAAGTGGCACACTTAAAAAATAACATTTGAAAATATATAACAATTTTCTGAAACTTACTTAAATATATATGTCCTTATATACATATAATCTTATATAATCCCCAATAAGCAAAAAATCATTATTACAATGTTATTGCAACGATATTCTAGAACTTGTAATGTAGTTAAATATGTAGTTTTTAATATTGTATAGAACATCATTATGCATACACTTTGACCACGATTCCGAAATTTCAGTAACGTTGAAATGGGAGTGCCATAACGTTGCAAATAACATTGCGCTAAGGTTTTTCTATCATTCCTGTAATGTTTTTGATATAAAAATTTAAACGTATTATCAACTTTATTACAATATTATATTAAGATTACCGTAATATTAATTCTAACATTTATTTAAAGTTATTATTGATATTTTGTTTTAATTTCAGGCAATATGTATTTATTTTCAACGCACTTTCAATGCACTACACTAATTACCATAAAAAAGTAGTTTTATTTATGTGAACATATAGGTTTTATTATGAGATTTATTTTCTGTGTCAATTATCTCTGCGAATTATCTTTGCCAATTATCTCAGACAGTAATGATCCTAGGAAGGGATCCTAGAAAGGGGTTTTTGAAGTCAGCCTTCGGATAAAGGAAATTAAAGTGCTTTCTAACTCTTCTTAGGCAATGCGACAGAGATGCTCTAGTTCAATATAACTCTTTTACTATTTTTTTTCAAACTCTTATTCTTTCCTTTTAAACAGATTATTAATCTTTCCGGATCTTTAACAAACAGTTGCTAGAAAATAAGAATTTTTCGTTCAACTTCTGAAATATTAATAACATCTTCAGTGATTTATTCTGTGTATCAGAATAGGGGAGACCGGGGCTGAACCGCCAGCGGAGTTGAACCGCCAAATCAAATATCTCGGAACCTGTATATTGTGCGAACTCGCTATTAACATTGTAAACGCTGCTTATGGTACCCATGTGACCAACGGAGTTTCGACAGGTTACCTGCCGTGTTATGATTTTTACGAGAGCAAACGTGTTTTCGGAAGGTAAAAGTAAAATTTTCTGCGCGTGGAAATATTGTAATATCTGCAATAATATTTGCTTTCCAAATCTCGAGGTACGTGATTATAAAGAGTAATGCATGCTGAACACGAATCCAGTGTAGTTTTTTCATTATCGTTGATGTCTAATATTTCGTGGGCGATCAAACCTGAAACTTATGTTTGGGGCTTATCCGCCAGTAAGCACCCGGGGCTGGTCCGCCAGTCTCGTCACTGTGGCGCGCCGGGCGCACGACTTCAGCTCACGGCGATTTTAGGTTAGGTTTCCCTCGAGCGTGATTCTGTCTTCCCTTGCACGTGCGTCAGTTTGTATAGGAGGGAATGGTACGCACGTATCGTCGCAAAACGGGTGTTTTGGCCGACCGAAAAGATGGCGGACCGTTGTTTTCGAGATTGCTCGCACTCACGGCACGTCGGCGAGGTACGGCGAGGCACGGCACAGCTCTGAGATTCCGCGATTTCCGCGTGAGAGTTGACATGCTGCGCGCGCGGTAGATTGTCCCGGCCGCGGTAGATCGTCGTTGTTGGTCGTTGTGTCAGTGACAGTCGCGCGTGTGACCGCATCGTCCAGTGTTCGCCGCATCGTCTCGGCGTCATTGTCGCCGCCGTTGTAGTAATGGTGGTGTCGGTGGTGGTCATCATCGTCGTCGTCGTCGTCGTCGTCGTCGTCGTCGTCGTCGCTCCGTACAAAGCGACGTAAATCACAGATTCCCTGGATCCTGACGGAGCGATTCCGACGACGTGTCGGCGCGTCGAGGAATCGGCGCGAGGACGCCGTCGACAAGGAGCAACTCAAGAAGGCAGTTCTTGCGGTGAGAAAAGATAAAATAAAAAAAATGCCACACAAACAGAACCGCAGCCTTCGACGAGCAGTGGGCGCAAATCGAAATCAAGGAAGCAGCAGCGGTCGGATTCTGACGAAGACTTGGATAATACGTGCTGCGTGTGCTCAGAGAAGTTGACAATAAACAGAGCATGTGGGAAACAGTGTATTGCGTGCGAGCGTAGGACACACAACACATGCGTGCCCTACTTGTCAGGATCTGTATTTACGTGCCTAAATTGTTTTGTGGAATAAGTAAAAAAAATGTTTCGCATACAAATTTTTAATAAATTTTTATATTTTTCTTAAAAAAAACAATTATTAAAATGTATCCTATTATTTTTCAGGACTAGATGTACGTATGTGTATTGAAAATGCAGTGTGGCGGATTAACCCCGGGGGGGGGGGATGGCGGTTCAACCCCCCGGCATTTTTGAGATTTTAATTTTTGCACCGTTGTCGTTTTTGCTCTATACCGGTTAAACAAAGCAACATAGATAAAAATTTTCTGTATAAATTTTGTAGCTAAAGGTTCACTCTTTACAATGGTATACCACATTTAACTAAAATTATTTATTTTGTTGTTAAAAATCGGCACCGAAAAAAAACTGGCGGTTTAGCCCCGGTCTCCCCTACATCATGTTTGTTAAGTTAGCATCCCTCCCCCCACAAAAAACCGGAATAACACATATATGTAAAAATTAAGTGCTCTTTATGTGCTAATTATGTGCTCTATTCACGATTTTTGTTCTCGAGCGGTTTCGCGAGAAATTGCAATTGAAAGTGGGGATGCTGGCTTAACGTAAGCTAGCACCCCTACTCATTAAAATTATTATATAAAATAAAAAACTTAATATGGTAGAATTATGTGCTTTCAAATGTCTCAAACAAAATTAGTCTACCTGTAATAGTTTAAAAATATACGCAAAAAAGATCTATATACTACTATATAAGAGTAAAGTATCAGTTAAAATACAGAACGCGAAATAATTCTTGTCTTAAAATGTTTCTCGATTAATGTGTTCTCGAAATATGCACAATGAAATTTACGTGCTCGAGCACAAAAATCGTGAATAGAGCACATAATTAGCGCATAAAGAGCACTTAATTTCTGCATATGTGTTATTCCGGTTTTTTATGGAGGGGTGCTAACTGAACAGAGAGAGACATAAATACATTATGTTACTTTTTTACTTTTTAAGATTTTTTTCTTTGTTTACGGGTGTTTGCAAATCTAAGCTATTCCATTATATAGTGTTCCAAGTCTTTCTCTGTATTACAAGGGATTGTTGTCTAATAGCCTCTAAAACAAGAAGAATTCAATATAGTTTAGATAAGAGAAAGGTTGTAATTTCATATATACATAATTTAATTATAATAAGCAGCTTTACTTTACGACTTGTGTAAAAGCTTCTTGGTCATCTTTTAGCATTTCCTCAAAAGTAAGAAAACTGTTAATAGAAGTTAAGGGAAGATATTCTTCAATCTTAGTATCTTGTATAGAGTTTTCCTTATGATTAGGGCCCGGACGTTCGGGCACGGAGCCCGGGCACGAGCCGAGAACCGCTGCGCGCTCGCCCCCCACCATCGAGTCCGATCGCCGAGCGTCGCCGATAGTCCAGTCAAATTAGACATTTGAGCTCGGAAGTGAAGAGAGATTAGTGAAACCTTTTTAGGGTTGTTGGGGGGATGTAGAAGAGCTTATTTCTGAGTTGTCGTGTTAATCGGACCGATAGGTTTTTAAGGGGGGTAGGGGGAATGAAAAATTTTGTTTTTTCGCAATAACTCGGCGAATTTTGACCGTACATGATTTTTTAACCCCTCATTTTGTAGCTCTTTTAAAGCCCTACAATTCATTTCGTGAAGACTCTAACTTAAAATCAATATTTGTCGAGTTCTAGCCGGTAAAAGTGGGAAAAAAGGTATTTTGTCGCGGTTTTTTGCGTTTATCTCGTTTTCATTAATAGATAGAAATGTGCCGCCACTGACAAAGTTGTAGGGCTTGAAGAGACCTACAAAATGAGGGGTCAGTCGTTCAGATTCGTTAAAAATTGAGCCCAGGAAAGTCGCGCTTTTAACGCATGGCCCGAGTCCCGAACGCACTCGACTCGACACGCGCCGCGCGCCGGCGACGATCGGCCACGCGTTAAAAGCGCGACTTCCAGATGCTTCCCTGGGCTCAATTTTTAACGAATCTGAACGACTGACCCCTCATTTTGTAGGTCTCTTCAAGCCCTACAACTTTGTCAGTGGCGGCACATTTCTATCTATTAATGGAAACGAGATAAACGCAAAAAACCGCGACAAAATACATTTTTTTCCACTTTCACCGGCTAGAACTCGACAAATATTGATTTTAAGTTAGAGTCTTTACGAAATGAATTGTAGGGCTTTAAAAGAGCTACAAAATGAGGGATTAAAAAATCATGTACGGTCAAAATTCACCGAGTTATTGCGAAAAAACGAAATTTTTCATTCCCCCTCCCCCCCTTAAAAACCCATCGGTCCGATTAACCCGACAACTCAGAAATAAGCTCTTCTACATCCCCCCAACAACCCTAAAAAGGTTTCACTAATCGCTCTTCACTTCCGAGCAAAAGCCTTTTTTTTTGTCTAATTTGACTGGACTACGATGCGTCGCCGGCGACGCTCGGCGATCGGACTCGATGGTGGGGGGCGAGCGCGCAGCGGTTCTCGGCTCGTGCCCGGGCTCCGTGCCCGAACGTCCGGGCCCTACTTATGATATATTGTTCACTGATGTTTATCTTAGCCAGGGTCAAATTTTTCAAATGGTGGTTTTTTGAATTTGATACAACAATTGATCTCATATGTTAAGACATATTCATTGCCCTGTACATATAAAATATGCTTACAATAATATATTTATATACTTTAGAGTGTGATAGCACATATATGTGAAAAAAATATAGAAATAAATAAAAAGTCAGTTTTGGTCTTCTTTATACTGATCATTTGTTACATCTATTAACTTTATACTAATTTTATACTAAATTACTCTTTCAGTGATACATGCAAACGATGATGTATTAAAGCCGTACAATACTTCTTCAACAAATCGTCTTCATGCATATTGTACCAGCTTTATACGTTATCATTTACATATTTCGCCAAATTTTGAGGTTATTTTATAGAAAGTTACACTGTTTGGTACCATTGAAATAATAGAATTGACGAACATTGATGATATTTTTGATGTTCAAGGACAAGTCTTTTATAGAACGTAAATAAATTAATTAATATTTCCTCTCTTTTGTAAATCTCTCTTGTAGATTGGAAAATGAATCCTGCATCACTAGCTACTATTCATAGCACAGCATAGTATGGTTAATTTTAACATTAATATACAACTTTTAGAATATAATAGTTACTTACTCATATATAAATATGCTGTAAATAAAAACTCCGCACTGCTCGATTGACACACGTGTATACGCACTCACGCATCGTATGTAGGGTAATCTGCATGTACATCATGGCTGTCGCGATAAACGTTGCGCACAATATAAAACAATAACATTAGGTCTGTTCGTTTTCGCTGCACTTCTGAACTAGTGCAACATAGTGCGATAAGTTAGAACGAAACAAATATATGTTTTTTCATTCTAACTTATTGCACTAGTTCAGAAGTGCAGCGAAAACGAACGGGCCTATTATAACAACAGAAAATTAATATCCCACACAGCAAAATATATCTGAGATATAGGCAGATATCTTATGCCTACAATATTAAGTCAAATCTGAGATATCTTATTTTCAGATATTTATAGAATATCTGCAGGACATTATTACTCGATATCACATTATATTTTTGAAAAAGACATCTGTTCCACATTTGCATTCGAATATATGGCCGATTCATAGTTAGCTCTTATATTTTATAAAGATCAACTCAAGTTTATTCGTAACCAATAAAACAATCCGAGAATACTTGGACGCCGCGCCGTACCGATTCGTCCCACACGGGAAAGCCGGCGAAAGCCACACGCCGCGAGGGAACTTAGAAAATTTTCACTCGGGCTGCGCCAGATGTAACGACTGTGGCGCGAAAGCAACATGCCGCGAGGGGATTTAGAAAATTTTTGCTCGGGCGAGTACTAGTAACATGCGCTGCCGCAACGCGGCTACATGCGCCAGTACCTTCTCGTAAGCAAAAATTCTTACGCACTAAGATAAAAGGCGAGTGAGATACTTGGCTCTAATAATTTTCATGATACCTCCGAGATATCATTCAGTGCAGAGATGGCAAAATGCAAATATTGGAATAGTATCAAAGCATAATTTTGAATTTATTGCAAATTCTTATAAAAAGAACTTCTTTTATATTTGAAGGAGGACTCAGAATTGATGACATAAAAATAAATTTCTATGAACTCTTAAGAATCCTTTTAGAATAGAGAATAAATACGGAAAAAGAATTAATTTCATAAATCAAGAATTTAAAAAGAATTCTTTTCTTCTTGTTATTTGGGTTGTATATAACATATTTATAAATCGACCCCAAGCTATCGATCAAGCCTACTTAGAACTTGATTCGTTCACTCGTTATTAAGATTTCAACATCTCGAGTACTCGCAACTCGTCGCGTCGCGTAAAAGAGTCACGGTGCGATCTCGCTTCGCGTGTACTTGGCGCGAGACCGTGTCTCTTGATATCTGCTTTTAAATGAGGCATAGATATCCGACATATATGCAGAATCAGATATCATATCTGAGATAAAATTATCAATTGGCCTTTTATAATCTTGGAGATGTCTCTGAGATATTCTCATGATATCTTGCGCAATCAGATATTCCGTCATTCAGATATCTTCTAGATATCTTGGTGATATATTTTGTGGGATAAGAACGCAGTTACAACTGTTTTGTTTGCTTTGGTTTATTAGATATTTATTAGATATTTTGTGATCAGATTTTTGACACATAATGTTATGCGACAGCCGGTGTTGATAGAAATGACAATAACTGTTGTGCCTGTTCAAAAGATTATTCTGTAATTCTGAAGACTGCAATGGTGTCAATGCAAGTTATGCATTGGCTGGGCTCATAACTTATGGCGATAGGGGAAATGTTTATTTCTTTTGTAATAAGTGTTTTTGATTAGAAATGTTATATTTTCTATCCTTCAGATATTTAATAGTTTTTAAAGAACATAATTTTTGTTAAAGGATAACATATTTTAATTTTATTTGTGTTATTAACTTATAATTTAGCCGGCTCTCAAAGCAGATGATAGCTTTTTCAAAGCTATGTTGTGTTAAAAGAGTCGAATTTTCTATCTTAAAAAAATGATTAAAGTCTGTAAATGATTAAATATTATTTTTTTATTACATTAATCTTATAGATAAATAAATACACTTAAATTCTAAAGTAGTTTTATTTTATTAATAAAACCTTCTTTTTGCTTTTATAATATTTATTAAGTCGACATTTGATTCAAAGGCTTGCATTTTTTTCCGAGACAGGAATAAATTTTACACGAAGTGGATGAGCAGGTCGAAGTACTATATCAACCTGCAGCCGAAGATTCTTCAAATAATCAATGGGCTCCAAGTAGAAATTGTGTATGAGAGGAGCTATCATCGCCTTCATTTCCAACATGGCAAATCGTTGACCTATAATTTAATACGTATCGTAATCTGTTTACATAATAGCCCAGGTAACACATATTAGTTTCATATACGTTTTTTGAACGTATACATAGTTTCATAACCGTAAAGAACCATTAAGAAACGTTTGAACAAAAATGTTTTTGAAACCATGATTTAAGAAAGAACGATTTAAGAAATTTTTTACGTTTCTAAGTTAACAAAAATACCTATTTGTTAAATTTTTCTTTTTAAAATTATAATTTGCTTTATCTATATATATAATAGCTTTAATAGCCTTTTTTGAAACATTTAAATTTATATTGCACTAATTATATATTGCACAAAATAAATCATTTTATCCATGCACATATATATCCATTTATTTACTTAAATTAATTTTGACCTACCGGTCTTTATCTATTTGTCATCGGACAAATCTGAGCTCGTTCTGCTGAACCATTAAAGAACCATTAAAGAACCATTAAAGTGGCCATTAAAAGAATTAAAAAAATTAAAAGAATTAAAACATTTATACGTGTGTTTCAACTCTAGTGCGCATCAGTAATGCAATTAAGTTAGAGTGAGAGTATATTCTGCTTCACTTTAACTTATTGCACGAATGTGCACCAGTTCAGGAATTTCTTCGAAAAAGAATAGACGTCATAGATGGTATAATAAAGCTTCTAGAACATTCTCACGCATGTCTCAAAGACGTCATAAACACGTTCAAAAAACGTAAAAAACAGGAATTTTAAATGTCTTTATCAAAAATGTCTTTATCATTAAAACAAAACGTTTCTATAATAGTTTTTTAAAGGTTATTTTATCGGAAAAGAAACGTTTCATCGAACGTTTATCGAATGGACATTTTTACTCATGAGAAACATGAAACATTTCTAGAAATCGGTTATAAAACATTCGGAAAAACGCTTATAAAACATTTCTGAAACGTGTATGTGCTACCTGGGAGAGTATTATATGTATATCAGGATATAAAAATAAATTAGCTTACCGATGCAGTTACGTGATCCAGCACTGAATGGTAAATACGAATAAGGATGGCGGCTTCGGATCTTCTCAGGCAAGAATCTATCGGGATCAAACACTTCTGGATTTAGCCAAAAATTGGGATCTCTGTGGACTGCGTAAATGTTAAGATGCAGGAATGTTCCAGCGGGTACTAAGTATGATTCTAAAAAGCACATTATACAGTAAGATTTACAAATAACAATTAGAAACTATATTAAAGTTTAGAAATTTATAAATATATATATTTAATACAACATAGGAATACTTGACTATAGTTTACACATAATACACAATAAAATCTATAACGTAATTATTATTTTAATTGTATTAAGTGTTATTTGCTTAACATTATTTTTTGTAAACATTGTATGTTATATTACGTGTAGTGTTGTATACAACATTTTTGGAACAGTACATAAATAAATAAACCTATATAAATAAAAATTTAGAAATTTTTAAATCTTTGAAATATATACCTACAAATATTACATTTTACACGTAATGAGCTTATTTGATAACATATATGTTGTGCAATATATTTAAAAATGCATACAATGAAAAATTGGTTAGATGCATACGTAATTTTACGTCTTCCCCAGCAATTCGTGATATTAAATACACGCTAGGATATAAGCGCAATCCTTCCTTTATACATCTCTCCAAATATGGTAGGTCTCGCAATAATTCCATAGTAAATTTCTCTCCATTCTCTTGCAAAGCAGTATTAACTTCGTTTCTGACACGATCCTGTATCACCAGTGTTAATTGAAAAGGCGATTCTTGTTATTGTAATGTTTTTATGTAGAAACGAATATTTCACAAAAAATTCCAAGAATATTTATTTCACAAATGTCTCGATTAAATTTGTTTAAATTATCTATATATATATTATGTACATATATTATGTATATGTAAAATAAATTTAAAACATGAAAAAATATTTGAAACATGTACAAGAGCGTTTCGTAAAATTTGCATATACTTAAATGCGTGCATATACGCATGTATCTATATGTGTGCGTGCGCGCATATTTTCTATACACCTATTAAATGCAGAAAACCAAATTGTGTACATTATACACATACACACAATTAAGGAGACATTTAAAAAGCTAGATTATCAAACATCTTTAAAATACTTTTCAGATTATTTAATTTGTTTACTTAAGAATGAGGGCTCACATTTGACGATACCTGAATATCTTTATGTTCAGCTAATAGTGCCAAAATGAAGCACAGACTCATCGCTGTAGTATCATGACCCTATAATCGTATATATTAATATATCATATATCGATAAATCAAATAACAAATAAGAAAATTTATAAGAAAAATTACAAAAATATATACCGCAAACATAAAAGTATCAATTTCCTCCTTGATATCTAAATCAGTCATAAGACCCTCACGAACTGCCGCTATTAGGTGATCTAACATTGCAAGCCGTTTTCTTCGTGCTAAATCGAAATATGTAAGCATGTCGGAATCAATTTAATAGCCTAATTTTTCTGTGATGTTTTCATTACATAACATTGACTACGTTAAGAATTTAAACTTTATTTAGATTTTAAACTACATATAATGTTAATAAAATGTAAAATATAAATTATAATATTAAACATTGATTAGATAAAGGAACTGATTATATTACGTACTTCCTATAGGTTCTGTGTCATCTCTCTCCGCAGACGTGTCATTACTACAGCTTTTCAAGTATTTACCATTAGTGTGATCATGATAAAGTTTTCTTTCAGCAATAATCTATGTAATAATATCAAAATAATTTATGTAAATATAGCATTAATGATTCTTTTATGATTTATATGAATACCTTAGCAATGTGTCAACATTTATGAATTATCTCATAATTTATCTACACGATAATTATACAATTATTATTGAAATTATTCTAAATAGATAATGTCTAAATATAATATTAAGTAGCATTCTTACGTACTCGTTCAGTAAATCCATGTAATATTTTTAAAATATTTCCTTGCTTTCTACCTCTCGGCGTTAATAAGAATATCCAATTGATGTTCAGCCATGGCCTTATAAATCTAAATTTTAATTAATAAGCAGTAAGCATAATACTACTTTAAGAATATAATATGTAATATATTATAACTCATGTATATAATTTTTTGTGTACACACTGTTGTGTACATACTTGTGTTTTAATATTTAACATTTAAAGAGTTTTAAGCAATATTTAATTTTAATTAATAATTTAGCAGATTATATGTAATGTATAAATTTCTAATTTTTTAACAACAAAAATAATGTTTTACATTAAATATTATTACTTACCTTTTTATATAATTATACAACATGAATCCATATCTTGAAACAGAATACATATGTACCTAGATAGCCAAATGCTGTGAGTTTGTTGTCATGTTGCCAACAAATTAATGCAACTATTTTGACAAACTCGGGACAAGGTGAGATAGCATTATGCTTGTCGGGAATTGAACTCATATGAATTATATTTCTATTAACAGCAAATTGATTGCAACGTGACAGCATCAATTTATGAGGGATTTGTGATAGCACGACATGTTGCAGACAACACAACGTACCAATATTGCGGACCGTTTGCTTTGGAAATTGCGTCAACTGATTGCATGTATAAGCAGTCATGTAGCTGTATTTGTATCGTGTTTTATTTCGATGTCAGCAAATTTACAGAAAATATATGAAAACACATGCAATGCATTAGTTTGCTCAATATGCTCTATCACGCTTGGCTATCTGGGTACAGTTAATTAATATACCTATAAATTACCTATAAATGACAAGTTCGCCCATCTGATAAATCGCTTCTCGATACTGTTGCTGGAACGCACCGAGGCCTCGTAGAGAAGTGCCCATGGCAGTTTCTACAAACGTATTTGTAAAAATATTATGATAATATTGCCATATATATATTTCAGAAATATCTGTGGCTGTTAAAATATATATATATATATATATATATACAAATCAGTATGTTGTGAGATTGATATTTGTAATAATAAAAAAATAGATTTTGGCCTAATATTATTTGTCAATAAGAATAAAATATACATGTTTAAATGTTATAAACGCATCATACCACATATTGCATTTAGCGTATGTTCACTAAAAAATGGTATTAAATCTTTTACAACTGTGCCTCCTGTATTTTTCAAAGACTTGGTCATGCTCTCGCCTTCTTCGATTAAAATCTCAGCAAACTGCTGTAATACATTAAAATGAAATGTGGGGGTTAATATCTTTCGTCGTGAATGCCATTTGGCGCCTGAAACATAAACAACATAATGCACGATTGTGAGATAATAACGATGTAAAAAAAATTGCGGTAAGATATACAGGGTGAGTTTTATTTCGTGTGCCAATTATCTCCGCCAATTATCTCAGAAAGTATTGGTTTATTGGAAAAATGTTTCAGATAAAAGTTGGAGGGTTTAGAGGGGGCCAATTAATAAACGATCTTATTATATTTTGGGTCTGAGGTCCATGTTATTGGGCTGAGTAATCATTCATAAAAATTATTACATATGCATTCACATTTAAAGTATGTTAAAGTTCCATACTTATTACATTACAAAAAGAGAATATTATTATGTAAAATTATCATTTATAATATATATTATTTAAATTTAATTGCAGAGGTTTATTTTATTATCAACAAAATTGAAACTTTAAACAAAACATAATAAGTATATCCAAAACAGAACTTAATGAAACATATATCGTTATTTATGTCAGTATCATTATGTTACCTCCGCTAGTGAGAAGACCAGTACCAAACCAAGGGTGTAAAACTTCATAAAGAATACTCTTTTCGATGTGTTTTGTACTGCTTAAGACTGCCTGAAATTACACAGAGGGGGGGGGGGAACTCCGTTTACCTACATTTTCGATTGCCAATAGTTTCGTCTGCCCACAATATTTTGCCGACAGCTTCGTTTGCCGACATTCCCGATTGCCTACAGAGTGATTGCCTGCAAGCATTTACTGCGCACATCTGTAATAATTAAAAATACGAATGTACGTTTGCGAACATGGCCTTTTATTACGTACACATTGCACACATGACTTTATTGCACACAAGCAGATTGCACGACACGACCATATATTGCACACATAAAATACGAAAATTATATTAACATTTTGCACACACGACTTTGTTGCGCACATGCACAATTGCACACATATAATGTTATTGCTCTGCTAGTTTTATGGATAAGATTCCGATAACTGTGGCGTTATAATATAAAAGTGATTTCTGAAGGTATTTTTAGTGCACTGTTGGAAAATTTTTGTAGTTTTGTTAAAAAAAGTTCTTGTTAAAATTTTTGTGTAAAATAATCAACACATACATGTGTAGATTTAACATATGCCTGCTATGTTAATTGAACTTAACAAATTTAAAATGTAAAATTATTAAAATTCCTCTCAAAGGGTGCGTTCGGGAAGACGCTATTAGTGCTATTTGCTTATTCTATCCTTGTTTTACACCTGATGAGCGATAAAGATAGAATGATGCAATAGCGCTAATAGCACGCTCCCCGAACGCAGCCCTAGTGTACAGTCATAAGAACTCCATATAATGTCCACAAAAATTCCAAGAAACATCCATATAAGCTCCAAAAAATGTCCATTAAAGAGCTCCATTATATGTTTATAAAAGACGTCTAATGGACGTCCATATTATATCCATTCATATAACATCCAGCATAGACATCTATTGGACATCCATGCTGGATGTTATATGGATGGATGTAATATGGACGTCCATTAGACGTCCATTTGACATCCACCATAGAGGTAGATGTTTGGTGGAGCTATGGATGTTCTTTGGACGTCCATTGGAGGTTGTGTTCTGTGTGGGATTCTTACACTTTTATTTTTTTTGCTCACTTTGTCATAAATTGACATATACTATACATTATCTTTACTAAAATATACTCAAAGCGGAAATATCCCATTAATGGCGGACGACCAATCCGCATCCTGCAGCCTCGGTGTCCCTCCCTCATTAAGGAGGCTCTTACCCGGCTGCTCTAATCAATGTAGCAACCGAAAAATTATATTATCATTAATAATTGGTTATAAAATTATCGGAAAATTAAATAAAAAAATAAATAATGATTTTTACATAGTGTAAGAGTAAGTTATATGTTCTATTAGTGTAAATATTAAAATTTATACAATAAGTCAGTTGACTACGTCAGTGCTAAAGAGCAGAATAATAACATGCGCGTGTTACAACGTCGTCTGCAGCAGTCTGCAGCTAAGTGAGGTGTAGCCGTGTAGCGTTGTAGCGATTGATGCGATGAAGAGATGGAGCCAAAAGAAAGATATAACGTGAGAATGCTGAGAGGGAAAATGAAAGGAAAATTCTCGAAAATAAAGGTTGTCAATGCGCGAGAGAATAATTATGCCGCTACCATACAGCGCAGAGAAAAGACATGTGCAAGTGAGGTTAGAAACTTCGCGCGATTTTGACACTCGGAAGATCATTCGCCTAACCTGTCGTACGTCATATTAAAACTACAATATCTTTTATAACTCATCGTCAACACCAAGTTTTCTTCTTATCATTAGAAAGATTATTATTTTAACTACAATTCCTTAGTTTTTTGTTTACCTGGCTCGCAAACTTGCCAAGAAAATACATCACTTCCGATAAAAATTTTAGTGTTTACCATATGCCCTGTGTTAAAAATGCGAATTTCAATACTGATATTTTTAAAATTTTTATCGTCAACCTATGCTAAAGTTTTGGGCATCGGTTCGTTGTGGTTCACTTTACAACATAATTTAATTTCATAAAGATCTGTCGTTTTATGATCGGGGTAAGAGCCTCCCCCTGCTTAAAAGATCCGATAGAATTAGATAAAAAAAAAGTCTATATAATCCTATCGTGTTTTTGGTTCATAAATATCAGATAACAAATCTGATATTTTTGATAAACGTTCTATCATTTTTAATGATATTTGGCATATAACCTAGTAATCGTTCTTAATCGATATTTATCTGACTTTGTTTTATCGAAATTAATAATATGCTATCGTGTTTTTGGTTCATAAATATCAGATAACAAATCTGATATTTTTGATAAATGTTCTATCATTTTTAATGATATTTGGCATATAACCTAGTAATCGTTCTTAATCGATATTTATCTGACTGTGTTTTATCGAAATTAATAATATGCTATCGTGTTTTTATTGAAATATCTTATCAACTGTACATCAGTTTCTATCGTTTTAATATGGTTAATGAACCGTTTGAATCGGTTTTAGTCAATCCATTTCAATCGTTACGAATCCGTGAATTAAGGAATCAGATTCATACCGATTCATTTCTTTGAATCAGTTTTTATATGTTCCTATATATATATATATATATATATATATATATATATATATATATATATATATATATATAGGAAGAGATCCCTATATATATATATATATATATATATATATATATATATATATATATATATATATATATAGGGATCTCTTCCTATATATATATAGGAAGAGATCCCTCCGGTTACAATACTGGATTTCTCTGCTTTTCGCCTCGCAGGAGGTCTGCTTATATATTGTGACTGGATGTATTTTAAATACGAGAAGCGCTTTTTATCATGCACGGCCTAGCGGCATTGTCGCAAACTAATCGCCGATTGATTGATGCGGATTCAATTTATATCATTAATATACGATAGAAAACGAAGCGATTTGCTGCCGTATAGAAGATGATAGATTGTATGTCAGAAAATCCTGATAAGAAACGATAGGAATAGATGATAAGTTTTATCTATATAAGTTCATATAAACAGTAAATCGTAATTTTCTGATTGAATTAGATAACTCAACAGGCTGTATAGAAAAGCAGATATTTGTTTACAATAGTATTTAATCGTTTAAATAAGATAAAGTTAAGAAACGATAGGAATAGATAAGTTTAACTACCAAATATAGGTTTATATAAACAGCAAATCGTAATTTTTTGATTGGATTAGATAACTCGACAGGCTGTATAGAAAAGCATATATTTGTTTACAATAGTATTTAATCGTTTAAATAAGATACAGTTAAGAAACGATAGGAATAGATAAGTTTAACTACCAAATATAGGTTTATATAAACAGCAAATCGTAATTTTCTGATTGAATTAGATAACTCGACAGGCTGTATAGAAAAGCATATATTTGTTTACAATAGTATTTAATCGTTTAAATAAGATACAGTTAAGAAACGATAGGAATAGATAAGTTTTCTATAGTAGCCGAAATGTGAGTCCGATTGAAACGATAGTTTATCATAAAAGTAGATACATTTTCAATAAAGTTTGAATCTGTTTCTATCATTTTCAATCGATTTTTTTAAGGCCTTAAAGAATCCCTAGTACGTCAAATTCGACAAGAGACCGTATAGGTACAAAGCCCCACGGCGAAAGCGTCTATCACTTGCAGTTGTACACATCATTGGACTCCATCACACCGGTTACTCGAGTGATGGAGATATGACAATTATTTTAACCGACTGCTACATATATAAATAAATAATAAATAAATGTTTAAGACATTTTTCATGAAGCATTGATATTGTTTAAATAAAGCAATAATATCATTAAAGCGATAGTGAATATGTCTTTTGTTTTAAACAATTTTTTTATTTAAAGATGTATGTAGCTTATGTCAAAATAACAGGATAAAGCTGAAATTTACGGAGATTGTGCACTTATATATCCCAAAAACCTGTGTTAAATTTGCGATCGATTGTCCGACCCGTTTCTGAGATATTTGCTTTAAAAGTTACAGAATTATATATATATATATATAGATATACTTTCCATGTAAGTATCATAATATCTATCTCTGCTCATGTACGGTAAAAATGAATGAAATTTTTATGGTACACTTCTATGACATCGAGAATTGCAATTACGGTTTTTTAAAATTTTCTGGTTATATTTTTTTTCAATTTTTTAATGATTTATTTAAACAATATCAAGTACAAAAAATGGGACAAAATTGCGATTTTTACGCTTTTTCTGTTCCAATAATACCATGTTGTTTATGAATAATTTCTGAGATTAGCTCTACACTTAATCAAGAAAACAAAATTACACTACATATCGCTATCTGACATACATCTTTAAGAGACAAATATATGTATACAAGGTTCACCAAAAGTATGGCAACTCCTAAATATTTCGAAAACTACGCATTTTAGAAAAAAATGTTTCAGACAAAAGTTGTAGGGTTTCAAGTAACGCATTAAATAGTAATATTAATTTAACTACAAATAACTTGTTAATGCCAGGTAAAAATAACTTTAAAATTTTATTAAATAGAAACCTCTATTTTTGATTGCATATTCTTACCTCGAGAGCTTTTCAAAACACTATAATAAAGTATATTTTTATTAAATACTTTTCAAGTTACGGAGCTTGAAAGCTGCGATACCGCCGCGCGCCGGCATCAGCGTTACCTAAGATGTACCGCGTGGAGATTGCACGGTCGGATTTACACTAGCAGAGTTGTAAATAACAATACTTTTGTGATTGAAGTTTTTAATTACTAATTATTACTAATTATTTTACATAATTTTAATTTAAATTGAGTTTAAGTACAGCTAAATAAATAAAAACGGCCAATTCCGAGCATTAAACAGATGTTAGAAATGTATTTAATAAATTCAATAACGTTATAACGACGTGTTTACGTTTCGAGCCTTACTTGGCCTTCTTCAGAACATTTAAAAAACATAAGGAATAACGTAACAATCTCGTATTAATTTACAGTCAACGAATCAGATTCGATCCCACGCTACAATTTACATTTTACATTGATCAGATCTCACCCAAGCATATACAAACGACTGAGTCGTCTGTTATCCTGCGCGACGAACACACGCCTTTGTGAGACGATGGAGGGAATTTACCTCCGTTTCTTGTTTCATCGACCACTTATGTAAGTCCGTTTATGAGTTTAATCTTAATAATCAAATTATCGTTTGTTATTACGGATTTTATAATGTGATTCAGTTGCCACTAAGATGGTCGGGTGACACATATACAATTGCATGGGTTCATGGACGCATATGGGTCATGCAGCGAAAGAAGGACCGATTCGGCGTGTAAATTGACGAAATACTTGACGATATACCTCTGATTTCACTTGACTGATTGTTTATATACTTGGGTGAGATCTGATCAATGTAAAATGTAAATTGTAGCGTGGGATCGAATCTGATTCGTTGACTGTAAATTAATACAAGATTGTTGCGTTATTCCTTATGTTTTTTAAATGTTCTGAAGAAGGCCAAGTAAGGCTCGAAACGTAAATACGTCGTTATAACGTTATTGAATTTATTAAATACATTTCTAACATCTGTTTAATGCTCGGAATTGGCCGTTTTCATTTATTTAGCTGTTGCTTCGTCGAGCGAAATTATATTGTTATTTTTTAAGTACAAATGTTTTTCGGAATTGTAATTAAAGCCGTTCAATTACAAATACATTTTGAAATTGTAATTAAACTCGAATTTTATTACAATTAAAAAAGTAAAAAAAAGTAATTATTATTTACATTTTCCTAAATTACAAATTTTACGGTAAACCTGGCGTTAAGGGGACCCACTTCCGATGACCTTGAATTTGACATATATTGTCAAGGACACCCTTCCCAGTAACATGCAAGTGATTTTAGTCGGGGTCGCTTTTTATTAAAAAATTATTAACAAATAAAGTTTAAAAAATATAGCAGCTATTTTGAGTATTGGAAAGCATAAATAACTAATATATATGTTGAAATAGTTCACGCATACACTTTTCACGCGAGACGAGTTGTCACAGGTTCGTGGCACGCTTTACAAGCTCGTTTATTGTATAATATCCTCGTTTCGCGTGATAAGTGAGGCAGTCCCTGTTTGTTTATACGTTTGAAATTCTTCATATATTTCCGACACAGAATATTTTCGTTAAAGCAGGGCATACACACGTGTGTGTATGCTCTGCTTTATAAAAGTTGCGATTTTCGTTAAAGCAAGGCACATACACGTATGTATGCCCTGCTTTATAGAAATTGTGATTTTCGTTAAAGCAGGGCACACACATACATAATGTATATCATCACTTTAAACACTTAAATACTTTTAAAACGCGTCACACACACACACACACACACACGGGGGTGTGCAAGGGGGGGCCTTGTGCAATTGAAACGTGTCCAATCGAACTGGCACCTCGTTTTGCGTGGAAAAAGTATGCGTGAACTATTTCAACATATTAGTCATTTATACCTTCCAATACTCAAAATAGCTGCTATATTTTTCAAACTTTATTTGTAAATAACTTTATTTGTAAATAACTTTTTAATAAAAAGCGACCCCCGACTAAAATCACTTGCATGTTACTCGGGAGAGTGTCCTTGACAATATATGTCAAATTCAAGATAATCGGAAGTGGGTCCCTTTAACGCCAGGTTTACCCCTTCTTTCTATCCACCTTTGCGGAAAAACTTCATTTAAGATTCGACGTAGCTCTGCATCAAAATGAGGCGAAGCTCCATCATGCTGAAACCATATTTGCTCAAAGTTATTTTGAAAAATATTTTGTATGGCTGAAATTATTTTATCTACAAGTAATCTCTCACACCTATAAGCATTGAGGTTTTTCTTAAAAAAAAAAAGAAATGATCCTATCACATAAGCCTGCCGCACCATACATTTATTTTTTATGGGTATTGTGTATGACTTTCCCGCACCCAATTCGGATTTTCATCTGACCAGAGACAAAAATTTTGATTATTAACCTCTCCTGTCAATGTAAAGGTTGCCTCGTCTGTGAAAACAATTTGATAAGAAAAGTTGGGCGCGGCATATTAGGTCCATCATTCTTGCACAGAAGCATATACGATGCTCATCATCTCCGTCTTGCAATTCTTGAACGTATTGCAGTTTGTATGGATATAATTTTGTTTTTTAATTCTGTGTACGGACATAGGAGCAATGTCGTGTGCTTGAGCTGCTCTATTAACAGACGTATGGGGATTTTCAATAAAAGTCTGCAGAACATCAAGTTATTTGTCGTTATTAGCTGCAGACGATGGCCTGTCAGACCTAAAGCGACTTTTTACATTACTAGTTTCTTGAAAACGTCGTAGTTTTCAAAAGTGGATTTACTAATTTGACGATTCAGATACGTGTTATTAAATAATCGAAATCCACATCAGTGAACGATCGTTCATTATTACGCCATCCGCGCATCATTAGAGGATAGTGATTCTTTCACGCTCCGATAATTCGTTAGCTATTTTTAGCCAAACGTTTAATTTTTAATTTATTAATTTGCGAATTAAAAAGACAAAAGTCCTCGGCAGAAGCAGAGAGCGCTCTAGGACGCTATCACCCTACCCACGTGATTATGCGCGAGAAAAGAACACTAAACATCTTAGCGTTTGCGTTTTATACTCTCTCTCGGAGTGTCGATCCAGTGGGAGAGAGTCAGCGCGAGGGTGGGGGAGGGAGAGGGCGATTAGGCCATTGGAGGATCCCATTGGACTCTTCCTAAGAGAGTCCAATGGGAGTCTTCAATGACCCAATCGCCTTTTCCCTTTCCCACCTCTCGCGCTGACCCTCTTCCACTCCCCCTTTCCCCACAGGATAGAAAGACCGAAGAAGGAACCAAATTGAGAGAAGAAAAGATTGACCACCTCGGTCTAACTCCTCTGGATTATTACTTTTGAATAATGCTGATGCCCCCCCCCCCCCCAGCGATACTAGAACTTTCAAGCTCCGTAACTTAAAAAGTATTTAATAAAAAAATACTTTATTATAGTGTTTTGAAAAGCTCTCGAGGTAAGCGATAAGAATATCAAAAATCAAAAATAGAGGTTTTTATTTAATAAAATTTTAAAGTTATTTTTACTTGGCATTAACAAAGTTATTTGTAGTCAAATTAATATTACTATTTAATGCGTTACTTGAAACCCTACAACTTTTGTCTGAAACATTTTTTTTTTAAATGCGTAGTTTTCGAAATATTTAGGGGTTGCCCCACTTTTGGTAAATCCTGTATATTCTTTGAAAAATCAAACAATCGTAATCATTGATCAAAACATTCGTTTTTTTGGACTATTCCAATCATCAAATTTGTTTGGATGCAATAAAATTTATTAAAGAATTCTTTTTCTGTATGTGCGCAACAAAGTCATGTATAGCAGTCTGCATGTGTGCAATATGTTTGTGCGTAATAAGGCTATGTGCTCAAACGCACGTTCGTATTTTTTATTATTACAAGTGCGCAATTGTTATGGCGCGTATTGAATAATTCGCGTAATGCCAGGAGGCATTACATAGGTATAATCGCCGATAGCCGATCTTCGCGTGCGCGGCCCCGCCGATTCTCGTTCGCATTTTTCTTTTGTTAGCGATCACGCAAGAGTGTCTTGTAAGAGAGCAAATGTAATCCTACGACTGCATAGTGCATTATAGTAAAAGTGTGTTCATCGCTCAGTTGGATTATTTTACCTACCATTGTTTACATAATGATCATACACAACAACAATAATGCTAGGCAATCGCTCTATAGGCAATCGGGAATGTCGGCAAACAAAGCTGTCGGCAAAATGCTGTGAGCAAACGCGAAGCTGTTGGCAATCGGGAAAATGTAGGCAAACGGGATTCTCCCAAATTATAGAAGGTGTTTAGTTGAACGTTATTTAATTCGGGTGTTCTTCCGAATGGACTACCTTTTCGATTGGGATGGAGTTTTGCAGATGATTTTGTCACGATATCTAGAGATTATTTATGGACGTACTATCTTCCCATAATTTTCTAGATTTTAACTTGACAATCATAAAAATGTCTCACATTATAGATATTCCACTGTACCTATGGATTGAGAATAACATTAGAAAGAAGATAACCAATTGTGTGGGTGGAAAAGTGCGTGCGTGGATGCAGTAGGTTCCACCCCTCTGCGGGGGGGCTCCATCTCCGAAAAATCTAACCTAACTCAAACCAATTGTTGTGTAGGTGGAAAAGTGCGTGCGTGGATGCAGTAGGTTTCGCCCCCCTGTATGTGTTATGTTCAAAGCCTGAAACGCAGGCAATCCTAGGATTGACTAATCAATTCTGCCGAACGGTCAAGCGTCTTGGTCAAAGTTTTGTAGTAATTTGCTGATATGCGTGTACAGACAGTACACAAATAGGCAGGTAAGGTGCTCCGCTTGCGCCTCATAATAAACTAATTTAATTTTTAGCCTATTTTTAGAAATTGCTTTAATCAAGACGCTTGGACATTCCGCAGGATTAACCTGCAGTCATTCCGCAGAATTGATCGACCAGTCAATCCTAGAAATGCTGCGTTTTAGGTTTTGACCATAACATATACATGGATGCAGTGAGCAGTGGGTTCCGCCCATCGACATATAGTATGGACTGCGCACAGATATAGAAAAATATGACCGGCGACTCACACCGGTGGAAGAAAAGAGATAGCGACTGGTAGAGGTCAAGCTGTCTTTTTCTATCCAGTGCGTACAGACAAAGAGGGAACGAGGTAGAGGTCAACTCTACCGGACACTTTTTGAAGGCTTTTATATAGGGATCGCGTAGTCCATCATATATATCGATGGTTCCGCCAATATTCGTCATTGGAGGCTCAACGGCCGAGCCACTGATCGCGCACGTCATGCTGTGCCTCTCTATATAGAAGAAATATGCTAAAATCGTACCTTCAGCCAAATTCATTAAAATATTCTTATTTTTATAAATAATTAAACATTTATATGCGCGGAACAGATTATAAATACCTCGTACCTGAGGTAGAGCGTCGCTTTGTTTACTATTGTCAGGCTAAAATCTAAAAAAACTATTAAAAAACCCGAAGATAGGACATCGATAAATAATCTCTAGATATCGTGACAAAAATAACTGCAAAACCCCATCTCAATCGGAAGGATGATCCATTCGAAAGTACAGCCTTTAATTCAAACGCCATAGATAATCAATTAATTCCAAATGGTATTTAAAATACATTCAATTATCTGTAACAGCTTTGTAACGAATAAACATGTTTTTGCAAAATAAAAAAAAACAAATAAATCTTATTTTAATATATCAATAACAAAAAGGAACAGAATAAAAAATTAATTACCTGTAAATCATCCGGATGACGAATTGATACTACGGGAAAAAAAATTTCCCAAACTTTAAAAGTGGGATAGTACTGGTTAGGTATGGTAACCAAAATCTTCCATAGTTCCTCTAATAAATGTATGTATACGTTTTTACTATGTAAACTTACAGAAATATTATAAATATTGTTTGAAAAATATAATTAACTTTAGCATTATATTTAATGTATTCTATACTGTTCTTCAAATAACATAAAATTCAGGAAATTAATGTTATTAATTTAAAAAATGTATAAACTTAAATAATTCTTAAAAATAATCAACATGCAACAATGGCTGCATCCCGCAAAAAAAGCAGCTCAGTTAGCGCTCAATGATTATTACGATTGATTTCTACACTTTGGTCCAGTTTCATAAGTGTCGGTTAACTATTAATCTTAGATTAACTCACTCTTCGTTTCCTTCTAACGTCCCCTTTAGAAAAAGACGAAGAGTGAGTTAATCTAAAGGTTAAAAGTTAACCGACACTTGTGAAACTGGGCCTTAGGTCTGAAGACGAACCGAAAGCAAGAACCAATCATATTAAAGAATCACTGAGCGCTCACTGAGTTGCTTTTTCCGCTGAACGTAGCCATTATCAATAGTTACATATCTCAAAGGAAATATTACATTTAAAAACTTGTGATGTGTAAAGATAAATATTAATTTACTCGAATGTATAAAAAATTTTAACTTACGTACCTTGTGAACCAAGATATTGTAATGCATTTCCAATAATTGGAACACCTGACGGTCCTGGTATAAGATTGATAAGTCGCCCATTTCTTCCATAATGCACAAAGTAATTAGATACCAATAGAACAAGTATAAGTAATAGCAATATAGTAGTAATCATCATTTGTTTACGAAATAATTAGCCAGTTTAATCAAGTTTTGTTTCTTGCGGCTTTCTTCTTTTAGCAACTTTTTTAGCTTCTTTAGCAGCTTCTTCTTTTGCAGCTTTTTTCTTAAATTACACAAAATATAAAATTACAAAATATGTATTATTTACTTCAGGACAAAATTACATTACAGTCTTTATATTTTATGTGTTTGATAAATATAACAAGTACGTTATAAAATACCTTATTTTTTATCACTAAAAACTTTAAAGAGATTATATTCTCTATTTTAATAAAAAATGTGCATGTACATGATACACACGTAAATTCAGTAAACATTTCTTTTAATTTCTAACTATTTAAAATTTTAAATTATTAAAGATATTATTTAAGATGTTGTATTATTATGGATGTATTTTTGTTACTAAAAAGTATGCCACGATAAATCGAAGTTCTTATATTAAACTCTTACGAATGACTGAATCAGTTTTAGTATTACCTATTCGTTCGCTTTTCTGATTTGTTATTTGTTCATTTAAATGACTTGAAGGTCTCTTCAAAGTCTAGTTATTATTTATAAGTTTTTTATTGAATAAAAAAATTGCTTATACATATAAGCAATGTAAGCAATATCACCAGTGCAAGAAGATATTGTCAGTAGCGAAACAATTACGCCCACTATGATGCATAATTGTGTATATGATTTGCATGACATTAAAATGAATAAAGAGATTAATATGGAATAATAAGCGTGCCATATCTATCTGAAAATCTCTTCAACTTCTTTTAGCTCTTCTCTTGTTTAGTGCTGCAATGTCAGCACAAATAGTACGTAATAAAATGCGTTCTATAATAAATGAAAATTGGTTTAATATTGTATCAATATAATAACAGTGTTGTGTATTCTCATGGATAATTTAAATAACTGTTCCAAATTAATATAAAAACATAATACACAATTTTATTGTTTAAAACAAAGATACAATTCATGTTCCGTGCGCGTGGCCTTGCGCAACCATTACAAGGTAAGTAAAAATCCTTGAATGCAGGTACGCAACGGATGTAACAGCGATAACGAAAGTAACGAAAAAAAGAACGAAATTATACATAATCGTACTCACTCGTCAATAGCGCGTTTTATCCTTGAGCGCCTAATCCAGTACAGTGCGCTTAATATGAATACACATCTAACAAACAGAAACTTATTGTAGGAGAATTTAAAAATGTGTCAGGATGTAATTTATATGTATTTAAATGTAAGAGTATATAAGTCAATCTTTCCTTTTCCTCGGTCAGACAATAACTGCATCGTCGAATCTGACGCACTATATACAGCCTACCTCTCTCTGGGAGAGGGGGTCATCCTCTACCTTCGACTCGTCTACCTTGAGTCTCCCGTCAAAACAAAACATATTCCCTTATTATTCTCGATAACTTTCTGTCTGTTTCCACTACTATGTATTACTACTATGTATATCAGTTATTCTCGCAGTTATCAAATAAGTATATTTTAACTACATTATAATAAATTACATAAATAGCGCATTCCAGATTAAATATCTTTGGTAATTATGCATATTAGCTCCGACTTCGCGGATTTTAATAGCCTTTACATATATTATCAAAGACATGACCCTGATTAACGCTCAAAAAGTAACGCTCGTTATTTATTAAAAAATGATTAACAAATGTAACTGAGAAATATAACAGTTAGTGTCGATACTAAGGGAGCTTTCCAGCAAGTGACACAAGCCGACACAAACGTCGTTCTATCTTTCTTTTTTGGTAATGAGTAACAAAGACAAAACAATACATGTGTCGACTTGTGTCGCTTGCTGGAAAGCTCCCTAAGGGAAGTAATTTACTGATATATGTATAGACAGTACACATGTAGGCGGGGGAGGGACGTAGTTCCGTAGATCCTGCCTGCAGCAGGGGGGACCTCGGTTCACGTGGAAAGTTAAAGATGTTCTGGCTATACAATCCCTGCCAAAAGTTAGCTAACTGTTAATAAAAAATTACTAAAATGAAGACTTTGCACATATGTCAAACAACTCAAAAATTTTTACATGTTAGAAAATTTCCGTTGAGGGGATACTATGGCTGGATTCGGGGAGCGCGCTATTAGCGCTATTTGCTTAGTATATCCTTGTTTTACACCTAATGATAAAGCGATAAAGATAGAACTTGCAATAGCGCTAATAGCGCGCTCCAGCCATAGTATCCCCTTAACGGAAATTTTCTAACATGTAAAAAATTTTGAGTTGTTTGACATATGTGCAAAGTCTTCATTTTAGTAATTTTTTATTAAAAGTTAGCTAACTTTTGGTAGGGATTGTATAGCCAGAACATCTTTAACTTTCCACGCATCCTATAGTGAAGGCCGAACTCCGACGGAATAGAGCGGATCATCTAAGTGGAACTAAAAATGTCGATAAATAATTATCGATATTTCTAATCCCGTTTTCTACGTTACCGGTCTATCTCAGGACATGTGTTGAAAATACATTATGATACGTTGCACACATGCAATGTGTCGACGGCCACGGTATGTCGGCACAGATCACACGGATGGCTCCCGTGCCGCACACAAGTGCGTGGCGTGTATGTACACCCACCGGTAGGAATGGTGTCCCGCGGCGGCCCATACGTGTGGAAACATACGCATAGGGGAGACCGGGGCGGGTTGTCACACTTTTCAAATACTGATTTTTAAAAAAATGTTAGCAATATTTTATAATATTGTATAGTACTTTATAATGTAGCTACATACTTTAGATATAAGAAAAAAAAATATTAGACTTATATATATTTATACACAAAAAAGTTATTTAATTCTAAGCAAGATCGTGAAAATGTGACGACTTACCCCATACCCAGGGTTGGTTGTCACATGAGTCTGGATTGATTGTCATGTATCTTTTATGTAAAGGAAACATAAGACAAATAGTTCCTGTTTTAATATTTTATTAAAGTTAGTGCTAGTTTTTGGTAAATTTAACTTAATAATATATTGCAGCGTGAATTAAACGAAAAATTAATACTTTTCATAAACTTTGTAATATAATTCTCACAAACTTAAACTAAATGAAAGAATAATAATTCTCAATAAACTTTGTAATACTTTCATAAACTTTGAGTAAATAAAAGAATAATAATTCTCATAAACATTGAATCCCATCTCATTTGAGACAACTTACCCTGAATGGTCATTTTGAACAAAGAAGATTATATTTATAAACTATGTTGCAATGACGGTTAACTAAATACAGGAAAAATTATCTAAAACTATAATATTTCTTATGACCAAAAAGAAATTACGACTAGTAATTCCAAAAACCAACGGGACAATAAAAATAGAGGCAAGAAAAATTTACTCACGACCTCCAATTTTTAAAAAATGCTCGTAAATATCACATGCGACGTTTTTGAAACGAGCTATTTCGTACACCCGACTAACACGATAGGAGCAACCTACACTATAAAGAAGAATATTCCACTCAATGTATTAAGTAAGATATAAGCTTTGTGACAACTTACCCGTGTGACTTCTAGCCCCGGTCTCCCCTACATAATCGTCCAATTGCGCTAAAGATGCAAAATCAGAGTGTACTATGTTTCCTCTCTTTACTCGGCGTGCTCGCTCAACTCCGTGCTTCAAGTCGCACGTACGATACGCGCTTCGTGCGTATGCGTATGTTGACGTATGTTTTTACATAGCGACAATTTCTGCCGATGCGTGTACGTGTGTGCTAAAAGAGCACCGCGTGCAACCGAAGCCCGATTCTGTTATTCCGTAATATTGCATTAAATATTCTTACAGTGTGTGTATATGTCGTAGGCAAATAGTTATTTTAGAAAAATGCTATCTGCCTGGTCAAATAGCTTTCGCCCGTTTATTTTTGTTCAAATGCTATTTTCCTAGGCAAATAGCATTTGTCTGATTTGCCTTTTTAGGAAAATGGAAATAAATTGTAGCTAATTATTTAGAATAAGGCCTTTTCCAAATTTTGATATTTTTTGCGGGTCTCTGGATAAAAATCTTTGTAAAAATTTTTCCTAACAATTGGTGTACTGTTGTTTACATGAAGCCGAGTAGGAGCGGGAGGAAAGGAAGACGAGGAATGTACTACGCGACGAACAAAATCATAACAAACAACGGTATTTATGCATAAAAGAGGCGCACACACACACACACACACACACACACACACACACACACACACACACACACGCCCATGCGCGCGCGCGCGCGCGCGAGGGGCTCCAAGGAAGGGGGGGGGGGTACTTTTAGTTATAAAGCGAGGTGGAGGTGGAATACCGGCGGAGGTGCAAAAGGAAGGCCCCTTGCGCCCCCCCCCCCCGCGTGTGTGTGTGTTCCGGCATGTCGAAAAAATAGGTATAAAAAATAGGGGAAAAAATTGGTAAAAAAAATAAGTAGGGTACATATTTTTCAGGCTTCCCCGATTAATTATCACTGTCAGAGTCACAACAAAGATTTTTACCAAGAGAGCCACAAGAAAATATCAAAATTCGGAAAAGACCCTATTGTAAAGAATTACCTTTTTAAAAATAGGCTTGGAATTAGATTAGTTTCTTATGCGGGGGAAGGACTTTTCCAGCCTACATGTGTACTTACTTGAAATACATCAATGCATGTTTCGCTGAATACCATTTGCCTAAGAAAATAGCAAAAAAATGAATAAAAGCTATTTGACCAGGCACACACACACACACACACACACACACACACAGATAGCATTTGCCTAGGCAAAAACTATTTTCCTAAAATAACCATTTGCCTACGATATACATTTTATCTGAATAAATAACTATAAGTAAGAACAACAAAAAAAATTTTAATATAAAATAAATATATAAGTGCTTTGTGTCTTTCTCAGTTCACTTTTGTAGTTATATAATATTTGCGTACGTGTCGTCTCCGAAAATTTTAAACCAGTATTTACGTGATATTTACGTGGTTTTCAATTAAATTAATTGAGGAGTTACAAAAAATGTTTAACCTGTCTTTCAATTTAAACCAAACCAAATCTAATTTTCTGAAATCATCTAAAAACTTTTCAAAAAATGTATTAGGATTGCATGGCTTCTGCGTACCTTTATAAATTCCTATTACTATTGGTCTCGCATTCTGGATATTTGCAATTCTTATTTGAATTGGCCAAATGTGAATACTACCTGATTTATCCAAAAAAACTCCTGTGTCAATGTCTATTTCTAATTGATTGGGAATAGATGCAAAAGAAACAATTGTAAGGTATTGAATAATTTTTTCTTCTAGATCAAAATGAATATATATATTCACCTGGATCTATGTTGAATATGACAACACGATTTCGTGGCGTATTGAGAAGCGTTCTAACATCCTTCGGCCAAGCAGTGATATGTTCGAAGAAGAGATAATATGTTATTACTTTGAGTGTGTGTCAAATTATTATCGACGAAACAATTGCTGCTAAACGTTCGCGAAAAGATAAATTCGTCAAAGCGGTCGTATCAAAAAATGGTAAAGATGTATCATCGGTGTCAGAAATAGACAAAGAAGAAAAAGATTTATTTTCCACATTTACATTATCCCAGATATTATTTACGAGGTTATGGTTAATAGCTGAATTGTCGATAGTGACACGGTAGCGGAGAAAAGATAAAAGTTTTCGTTTTGCGTATCGATTACGATTGTGCTGCAAGGAGATTTGTCGAGATCTGTCTGCATCATTTTTCAGGAAGGGCGTAACTATAAAACCATTAATTTGTAAAACATCTATTACGCGAAAATCGCTGCGTGTATTGTCCGCGAAACAAAAAACAGGATCAGATCTAAAATTAAAGATAATTTGCGTTTGCAAAATTTTAACATGATTGATAAAGAAAATCGCAATATACAAGACATTCCTAGCCTATCAATCGCAGAATGCGACAATTCAGCTATTAACCATAACCTCGTAAATAATATCTGACAGATCTCGACAAATCTCCTTGCAGCACAATCGTAATCGATACGCAAAACAAGAACTTTTATCTTTTCTACGCTACCGTGTCACTATCGACAATTCAGCTATTAACCATAACCTCGTAAATAATATCTGGGATAATGTAAATGTGGAAAATAAATCTTCTTCTTCTTGTCTATTTCTGACACCGATGATACATCTTTATCATTTTTATACGACCGCTTTGACGAATTTATTTTTTCACGAACGTTTAGTAGTTTGTTTCGTCGATAATAATTTGACACACATTTAAAGTAATAATTAGCATATATTATCTTTCCTTTGAACACATCACTGCTTGTCTACATTGCCGAAGAATGTTAGAAAGCTTCTCAATACGGCACGAAATCCTACTGTCATATTCAACGTAGAACCAGGTGAATATATTTATTTTGATCTGGAAGAAAAAATTATTCAATACCTTACAAATGTTTCTTTGTATCTATTCCCAATCAATTGGAAATAGACATTAACAGATGGATGTTCTTTGGATAAATCAGGTACTGAGTATTCACGTTTGTCCAAATAAGAATTCAAATAAGAATTGCAAATATTCAGAATGCGAGACCAATAGTAATAGGAATTTATAAAGGTACACAGAAGCCATGCGTTCCTAATACATTTTTTGAAAAGTTTTGTACATGATTTCAGAAAATTAGAGTTGAGTGGAGGCCATAAGTTTTCAGAATAATAAAATACCAACACGTTTGAGATGCTTTATAGCTGATGCTCCAGCACGCGCCAAGTTCTCAATCATCGTGGTCACCCTGATAACCGCCAACAATAGAAAACAATAAAAAATTTCTTATTGTTTTTAATATGGGTAGTGAATCGTTTATTTACGATACTCTATCAGAAATTCATGTTACAAATTACTTGGAATCCTATTGTAAATGTCTTATTATCAGCTGCACATCAGTTCCTATCGTTTTTAATATGGTTAGTGAATCGTTTATTTACGATACTTTATCAGAAACTTACGTTACAAAATACTTAGGATCCTATCATAAATGTCTTATCAACACTGCACATCAGTTTCTATCGTTTTTAATATGGATAATAAATCGTTTGAATCGGTTTTAGTCAATCCATTTCAATCTTTACGAATCCGTAAATTAAGGAATCGATCCATTAATAAAGAATTATCCATTAATAAAAAATTAAATTTATCCTCCAAAAATTAAAAAAATTTTAGCACTGGTTTCAAGAAAATTGGTAAATTAATACTTATTATTTCTCGGAATAATTTCCAAACCGGTTTACAAAAAATCATACATAAAAAAATTATCCATAAAAAAATTCAGCTTGATATTTCAAAGTTTGCGGAAATTGGAGCAATCACGTACATTTTTTTTTTTTAACAGAGAAATCGGAAACTTTTTTACTATTAGCAATTTCTCTAATTCTATCACATTCTTTAGTTCTTTCTACCTCTATCTATATATATAAGTACCTAACGTCTGTATGTCTGTCTGTCTGATCGCGAACTAATTGTTATTTTCCGAGAAATTTGAAAAATTTTGTAACCGGTTCTATTACATTCTATTTTATATATATAATTCTTTAAAATTTGGTCAGTGACAGATTTTGTGACTACACCTAATTAAATCGAATCGATTTAATTTTTGATGTTATATGCATCTAAATAAATGTTAAGAAATCATTGCGAAAAATATTACCCCAGCCAAGGTTCGAACCTGGAACTTCAATCCTTCATTCCGTGAATTCCGTACCAATTCGATCACTAAGACATGTGGTAATATTTAACCGGAGCTGTGTTTCAAGTCTGACAAATTTAGTCGGCGCGCAGGCAAGGTTGAAAGATATGTGAAATGGAAATAAAATAAAACTTACGCGCATTTACCGCGCTGCGGTTCTTAGTTAACCCGTTTTCTATATATATTCGTGGATTTCCATTGGAGCCTATACTTCAAATTTTAAATATTTTGTGTTATCTTATTTTCTTAATATTTTATAGGAAATTTAGTTTACCCCTTTATTTATTGTTTATTATATAAGTCACTATTTATTGTTTATTATATAAGTCACTATTCCTTTAGTTAGAGGTTAGTTTATTTTATAATAATGAGTATTTAACCAATTGTGGCAAAAATATAAGTTGGGACAAAAGTATCAGTCTGTTACTTTTGTCCCAAAAGTAATAATTGTTATTGGTGTTGATTTTTATTTATTTATATATGTATTTTTTAAATAAAAATATTTTTATTATTATTTTAAAATGCCAAATTTACAAAAAAGAAAAACAAATAAAGGTTTAGCAACGTCTGTTTAAAATAATTTTAAACGTCTAGAACTATTTTAAAAAGTTTTAAAAAAATAAAACCTTTTACTACATTGATTATATGTTCGTTTTTATTTTATTTTATCTTATTGAAATCAATCTTGAGCTCTGTTACAACCAGCCCTAGGGATAGGGACAATCGTAACAAATTCGATCTTCATAAAATTTGAATTTTCTAAGTTATTATAAAATGTGAATGAATTTTATTTATACTATAATGTAAGTAAAGAATGTATTTACCTTATGAAAAATGTATTTATTTTATGAAAAAAAAGTTTATATATATAAACAAGTAAATCGAAGATATCAATTTAAATGAGTAAAATGTTACGTTTGTCCCTGGTCTCCCCTACTATAAAAAAATTAGAATGTAAAATATTTGTTCTTTGTATTTAACAAAAAAAAACTTTTAGAAACCCTTGCATTTTTGCTATATATCATACAGGGGTGAAATATGTCTAGAGGAAAGTCCCCTATTATGAGATAAACTCCTAATATGCACGGAAAAAAAGGATTTGCTACTATACGGACAACTAACATTTTTTGCTGCGAGAGCTAATTAATTTTGCAATAATAGCAAAATCTTTTACTGCAATAGCAAAGTTCAGCAAAACTGTTCGCTATTGCAACAAAATGTTTTGCTATTATTGCAAAATTAATTAGTTCTTGCAGCAAAAAATGTTAGTTGTCCTATATTTAACAAATAGATTTGTTGTTGCAGCAAAACCTTTTTTTTCCGTGTGCGATAACAAGGTTTCTGCTAAACTAATAGGTTCTATCTGTTGGTTCCATCATAAACTTATTGCTTTTAGAGTAAAACCTATTTAGTGGAAAATTCATTATTTGATCGTGCGTGCGCTCGCCTACTACATTTTTCAATTCTGCATATAAACTTCCGGTAATCATGCAAAATAGATGTTGTATCTCATAATAGGAGACTTTTCTCTACGTTCAAGAAACGTATATATAAAACTAATATGTGCTACCTGGGAATTACTTTAAGAAGGACGTCGAATAAGGTTACGATTACCCCTCCCACAGTACAGAAGATATAAAAAATTAAGAGGGGATTGTTACAACAACAATAAAAGGAGGCAATAAATGAACGGCATAATAATGGTATTGTAATAGACTATTTTTTGGTAAAAGTGCACAATATAATGGACTCAGCCCCAATGACCTGTTTCGCCCTGTAAGCAAAGGTAGGATATGGTGGATCGAAGCAAAGTTCACCCCATCCTATCCCGGTTTTCATATAGGACAAAACCAGGTCTATCATTGTACGGTTCAGGTTTTCAATTTTTCACGTAAACCGAGGTCCACCCTCACTCACGCCTGCTTGTGAGGGAGGGACGGTAGCTCCTTCCTCGCCTACATGTGTACTGTCTATACACGGTTATTCAATAAATTACTTCCCTTACCACTAAGTTATAAATAAGTGAGATTTGAAAAATTTGACACTTAAAAAAATATCGCATAATTATGTAAAAGAAAAATTTATAAACAGGTATATTTTTGCATGATGTCTACATGAAATATAAGGATCATCGAGCATTTGAATTGTATATGTTTCTTAAACCATTCTTGGTAATCGCTGATCCTGATCTTATTCGAACGGTATTGATAAAGGACTTTGAAAGTTTCCATGATTGTGGGTTACACTTCAATGAAAAGCTTAATCCATTGTACGACAATTTGTTTTTTATAAATGGAAAGAGATGGAAAAATATGCGCAGCGAGATCACACCCGCTTTCACTCCGTTAAAAATAAAGCAGATGTTCCCGATTATAAAGGAATGTAGCGAAGGACTCGTAAAGTACCTAGACAATAAAGCGCAGATGAGAGATTCCATCGAGATCAAAGATATATTTGCAAGTGTAAGCGATTTTCATCGACGTTAATAACAAGCGAGGCGCGGACCGTTGACGCGGTCGTGTTTACGTGCGACAAGCGGTAGTCATTGTTGACATAATTCGAAGTCGAACGAACCGAGTTCGTTCGAAGAGAAGGAAGGACGTTGATCGCCGAGAGGGCAGAATCCTCTCAGCCAGGGAAGAGACCGGACGCCGCCGAGAACCTCGAGCGAAGGAAGCATACTCGCGAGACAGAGCGATGTTCCCTGCAGTGTAATAATCGATCGATGAATAAAGAGTTCGACACGAAGATATCTTCCCGTGAATTTCCCTACACAAGGTAATTATTTTTCTTAATTGTTACTTAAACAAAATCTTTCAAACAGCAAAGAATAGAAACTCTTAAATTTGAGGATAAAAAGTGTAAATATTATAATTATAGAATGAAGGAGAATAAATAACATATTTATATAAAAAAAATTTTTACTTAATTTTTTATATATCAATCTGTCTTTATTTGTTCAAGTTATTTCTCATGTAATTTTACAACAACTTTAATGTGTATCGTACATACATTTCGATAGAAGTTACTATATAAAAGTTATATTTGCCAATTTGATCAATAGATATACAACGGACGTAATAATGTCAACTGCTTTTGGGATAAGATCTAATTGTATTGAGGAGCCAAACAATGAGTATCGAATTCAAGGAAAAAATATTTTAAGGATAAAAATAATACGATTTATCCTGTCTATGTCCATTCCGAAAATTATGGATTTTTTTTCCATCCCCCTCACCGACCGACGCATCACGAGCTTTTACACGAATATATTTCGAGAGAATATGAAATATAGGCAAGCTCATAAAGTGATAAGACATGATTTTATGAATCTGCTCATTCAACTCATGGAGAAAGGCTATGTTGACGATGACAAGAAGACCGACGTAACATGTTAATATACATTTTTACATATTACATATTATATTAATATAGTATCTCTATATATGTCTTAAAAATTTACATCTGTTATCTCACGTTGCAGTTTTGTAAATCAAATAATTAAGATTTCTTTTGAAACAGATTATTACAAAAACTATATTATTTTATTCACCTGCAGCAACCATAAATAAGCTTACCATGGCGGAAACTATTGCGCAAAGTTTCATCTTTTTCCTAGCTGGCTTCGAAACCTCCGCGGCGACGACAACATTCGCTTTATACGAATTGGCGCATAATCCAGATATACAAGACAAAGTTCGCGAGGAAATCAACGAAACGTTAGCAAAACATGATGGTCTCACCTACGAGGCTATTAAGAAAATGAAGTATCTTCAAAAAGTAATAGATGGCAAGTATTTTATAATAAATAACAAAAATATTATAATATGTAACTTTACATAATTTGATATGGATAAATATTTTGATATAATTACATATAATTATTTACTCAAAAAAGAGTTTTAATATAATATTGTATAATTCGATGTGGAGTTATACATATCTTAATATGATTAAATATAATTATTTACTCAGAAAAGAATTGTAATATAATGTTGCATAATTTGATATGGAGTTATAAATATTTTGATGTAATTGCATATAAATAAATACATAAATAGATCTTATTATATATGATTATATATAATATGATATAATTAGATAAAATTGTATATAAACATTTTTTCCCGGGTATACTTTAAACATTTTATATAAAACGCTTTTAATTTACAAAAAAAAAAACTTTCTATTTTACGTTTCATAAAACGGCTTTTGTCCATGAAATTGAGCGCTGCGCAACACTGTGCACCGTCCCGTGTACATACGCGGGCCTAGCTAACCACGACACAGATGTGCATCGCCGGATGACGACATCGTTTCATTATCATCTGCCAAGTTCCAACTCGCGATTTCACTCTTGCGATTTTACGATCTCTTTTTTTTGTATGGTCTTGACGCTCGAGCCGAAATGACATGCAAAGATCGATGGGCAAGAATGATCTGTAAATTGCATCAATTTACGTTGCTCGACAACCTCGTCGACAGCAGTCACGTCGCATTGTCAATGTTTTTTTGCTCCCGATATTTTCGGGAGATAAAAGAGGAAAAAAATGGTTATGCATAGACACTATATAGACAGAATCGTAGCTCGCGGCGATGTGCGATCTTTGTTGTGCTAATTCTCAATTGATTATGATATAGATATGCAAAATAATATTTTCCAAAGTAAGATGTAAAGTATATTGTATGTAATGTATATTTTTCAAATATTAAAAAAATCTTTCAAACAATTATTGCTGATTGGGTTAAACATGTTTTATTTTTTGAAGCAATATTTCTGAAAGATTTTACAAATATTATTGAATATATTTATTTGCAATTTTTTAAAAATATTTTTAAAAATATTTTTCTGACATAATCTGGCGGACATAAAAACATTTAAAAAATATTTTTGTGAATTATTTTAATCTTTCTAAAAAATATTTAAAAAATATTTAAAAAATATTTTGTGCTGTGTATAGTTAGCCCGGAAAATGTAATATGAAATGAAAGGTTAACGTTCCTAGAGTGTGTCTGTAAAATTTCGGATTTTTTAACCAATTGGTTCCGGAGATATATGTCCGTAAACTTTGCCAACTTAACGCGGTGGGGAGACGCTTCTTGCGAAAAACGAGGCTAAAGCGCTTATGCTGCAAAAATTTCAATACTTCAAAAATACATGATTGAACCAAAAACTGACGAAACGATGCAATAAAGATTCTGCAAGATACTGGACAAAAGCATATAATAATAAAACGTAATTTTCGATTGACTAAATCGACAACATGGAACTGATGGCTGGACTCGAGCGGCACTAGCGGCAGCTTGGCAAGTCGCACGTGTCAGCTGATGAGCAAAGAGAATTAGATAGAATGGAAGGTACGCGTATATACGCGTAAACAACGATCAATGCCATCTACCGAGTCTGATGCTCAACTACTTAACCACTTTTGCTCAAAATGACCAATATTATATATTATATAACCAATAAATATAAGTGAATACACGTGAATATTCCGTATATGTACATACGTGATGTGAAGGAGGAAGTTCCTTTCATTTAAATAAGAAGAGAAAGTCAGATTTCGCGCAATATCGGGAGTAGGGAGTATTTAGTTGGGCATCAGACTCGCAAGAGGGCACTGAAGGCTGTATACGCAAAAATACACTACGCTCTTATAAAAGTATTTAATATAAATCTATATTTTTTATTTGCAATTGTTTTATTAACACTTTATTTGTTAAAAATAAAAACATAAAACATTAATTATTTAGTAAAAATTCTCATGATATTTCTCTTAAGACTAAAGAAATCTTTTTAAAGCATTTGACGTGAAACGGTTTCCAAAAATTTGGTAAAATCTTCTTCTAGTTCCAGATGCAAAAGACGACAGGATACATTCCACAATTTTTCGGCGTACTGACGATTATTTGCCTTCCAATATGTAGTAGCAACGCCGCAGTCTCTATGTATATAAAAAAAAAAAAAAAAAAAACAATGCGGATTATTTTATTATGTAATATTCTGTATAAAAATAAGTTTGTATAGTATGTAGTATATTCTTACGAGTAATAAAGACCGCTATCATTAGCCGTCTTTTCGTCCACAGAACAATATATTGTAGTTTGCGCTCCTTGTTCAGCATTTTTACAAAACAATTGTGCTACAGTAAAACAAAAATTTGGTAATACTGCATTATTAACATTCCATAATACTTCGGTCGGTATAATACCAGGATGTATAGAGTATACATTTATTCCGTGAATATTTGCCTCTGAAAATCAAAACTTGCTTAACTTTTTATACTCTGTATAACTATTTGCAACTATATTTTGTACAACTAAAGTATATCTTCTGTGGATTTTTCTTCATTGCGTAACAAACCGTGAACAATTGATTAATAATTGTTAAATATTAATAAGCCACTATTGAATAAATGTAACCTATTCTAATTGATAACGTTTTTTTAACATGATGGCATACTTCTCAATCGATCAGCGAGCTCCTTAGTGAACAGAATGTTTGCTAGTTTACTTCGTGCATAACTTTTAAATAGTGCATAGGATCTTTCCAGATTAATGTCATCGAAATCTATGTCAGCAACTATAATAGAATGATTTTGTTATAGTTGTACTTTAAACAAAACCAGGTGTGTACAAAAGACATTTTAGGATATTTATGCATAAAAGGGGCCTCCTCTCCGATTTCAATGACCTTGATATATGTTGTCAAGGTCATGACCCCAAGTGACCTTCAGAAAGTTTTAGCCGTTGCACGTTGGTCGTTATTCGTTAAAAAGTTATTAACAAAAAAAAGTTTGGAAAATATAGCAGCTATTTTGAGTATTGGAAGGCATAAATGCCTATTGTAACATTTGTGGCGATATACAATAAGCGAGCTTGTAAAGCGCGCCACGAATCCATGTGACAACTCGTCTCGCGTGGAAAGTATATGCGTGAATTATTTCGACATATATATTAGTCATTTATGCCTTCCAATACTCACATATATTTAATATACAATTTATCAACAATTTACTGCTTTAAATGTTGTGTTTTGGTAAGCAGCGATTTTTCGCGAAATAAAGTATTCTCTGCTTTAACAAAAAGACTTTAATTTATCAACAATTTACTGCTTTAAATGTTGTGTTTTGGTAAAGCAGCGACTTTCTCGCGAAATAAAGTATTCTCTGCTTTAAAAAAAAAAACGTGATATTAGTTATTTATGCCTTCCAATACTCAAAATAGCTGCTATATTTTCCAAACTTTTTTTTGTTAATAACTTTTTAACGAATAACAACCGACGGCTAAAATCTTCTGAAGGTCACTCGGGGTCATGACCTTGACAACATATATCAAGGTCATTGAAATTGGAGAGGAGGCTACTTTTATGCATAAATACCCATTTTAGTATATTTAGTTTAAAGTCACCATAATCAGTTTACATACAAATATATGCAAGTGATGAGACATTGACTATTCTGCAACTGGGAGAAGACGATTGCATTTTTGGTAGTAACAAAAGTGTCAAAAGAAAATGACCAAGATGGTTAACTTGTAATGTCGTCTCAATTCCATCCTCTGTCTTCTCGTACGGAGACGCAGCAGCCATACCGGCATTATTTATGAGTATGTGAATAGCTGCTTCGTTTGTCAGCAAATTCTTAGCACAATCTTTCACGCTTTTAAAACTACGTAGATCCAGAAAATAAATCGCAAGCTCACCCACATTATTTTTATATTCATCCTTTCTCATCCTAAAAGTAACCATTGATTTACAGACCACATCGTCATTTTCTCCATCATGAAAAAATTTAATTAAGATAAATATAGGTTTATAAAGACACAAAACGAATAAATTAAAATAAATAATACAATTAATTTAATTGCTTTTTTATGATATATCTAAGTTTATATATTTACCATGAAGGTGGGTTGCTCTTTATATCTTCAACTGCTTTATTTGTCTTTTTCATATTTCTACAAGCCAGAATTACTCTAGCGCCTAAATGCATACGTTATTTATACGAATGTATTTAAGAATATACTTTTTAATTGTAGAGTTGTAAAAAATTTTATAGATTTATAAGTGATGCAAAGATAATTGAAAAAAACTTAATATTCTAGTAAAAAAATGAATATAGTGTTCTCATGAAGTATTGTTATACAACAGTATGGTTGTATAACAATGACATTTGGCACTGTTATCTCTTAACAAATAACAAAAATTTATATTTTATTAATGCTATATAATATCTATTTAAGTTTAAAATTTAGGTCAATTTAAATTATCATTTCTGTAAAATTACCTCTCGCATATAAATCTCTGGCAGTCTCCTTGCCAATACCACTACTTGCTCCTGTTATCACAACAGTTTTGCCGTTAAGGCGTGCTTTGCTCATACACATTTTATTGAAAAACCACATTTTATAGTGGTTCTTTATCCACGACGTTACCAATATGCGATTGACTATTTCTATTGAAATTTACTCACTATCGATTTCACTGAACATACTATATTCGATTGAATGCGTTTGTTTATTGAATAGTCACAGACTTTATCTTCGTGTTCTTATATAGACTATAGCTCATACTTGACTAAAAATGATGATGTAAAAACAGATAAATTTGCATAAATATCTGCATGAATAATCGTGATGCACATCCCAATCAGCAGACAATGTTTTTTAAATGTTTTTTAAATATTTATTTTTCATTAATTATACATTGTACAATTTATTGTAAAAATAATATTTATTAAATGTTTATTAAATATTTATTTTACATTGATTATTCATTTAAAATAATAATTTAGAGAAAATATTTATTTAACGTTTATTTAACGTTTATTTAATATTTGTTTTACATTCATAATTTATTTGCAATAATAATTTGAAAAAACATTTATTTAACATTTATTCGACATTAATTTAACATTTATTTTACATTAATTATATTCTTTTGCAATAATGATTTGGAAAAATATTTATTTAACATTAATTCGACAACATTAATTTAATATTTATTTTACATTAATTATTGCAATAATGATTTGAAAAAACGTGTATTTAACATTTTATTCAATATTAATTTAATATTTATGTTACATTAATTATTTATTTGCAATAATGATTTGAAAAAACATTTATTTAACACTTATTCGACATTAATTTAATATTTATTTTACATCAATTATTTATTTGCTAAAATAATTTGAAATAACATTTATTTAATATTTATTTAATATATACTTCATATATTATTTTAAATTAATTATTTAATTGTAAAGGTTGTTTTATCATTTTTCTGTTGCCGTTTTGCTTTATAATTTATGTACAGTTCCGTGGAAAATTTCCGTGTCATAGGATCCAGAAAACTTTTGAACACTTTAAGAAGGAAGCGTCACAGTCAGGAGAAGAGAGAGGGAGGTTCGTAACTTGTCCATTCGATCATCAGTCAAGCAACGTGGGCGCGATACTATACTCATGGGTGATGATCGGCTTGAGAGAACAGTTTTTTCAGACGGATGCGCGGTTGTACGCACACTAAATATATAAAGAAACAGTTAGAAAAGCTACGTTTTTGCATTTTTTTTTCGGCAGCATGATGGATTTTATATCAACCGCGTCGCTTGTTTAGAATTCGGTGCTAAGTAAATATAATCAGATGCTAAGACACCGGTAATAACGCGTAAATAAAACGCGTATATATTAACACATACATACATCAAAATACACAGCTTTTAATATTAAAAAACAGAATCAAAGAATGCTTCTGTTTAATATTAAACAGAAGCAATCGGAGATCTAACATCAACTTATCACCCACAAAAAAGATTTCTGGATCCAATGATATTACTCTTCAATGTATCATAAAATAGGATTAAAATAGCGCAAATTATATTTAGTATTAAAAAAAGAATATTTTAATCTTAAATGGAAATTTCTTAAGTCTGTAAATAAAATAATCTTGATATTATCCCTCTATAACTTTCTAGAAAGACTTAGATAGTTTATGAAGATCTCACAATATTCTTGATTCAACAATAGACGGATCTGAAGGAAATCTTATTTTACTCTTGCGAAAAAAGAATTTTTAGATTGTCAAGAATTTTATATTATTCTTTCAAGTTCCTTTTTGTAATAGAATAAAAAGTAAAGGTTTTTATACGCAAAAACACAGATATTATTTGGTAACCTTTTTATTTATAGATTAGATCTGCCGCAAGCAATAATCAGATCCACCACAGGCACGAACACGTTACTCGCGTACGGCTGATGAAAAAACGAGACGTCTGTCGAAGCATAGATATTAATTAAGGCAAAGAAAAACATAATGCATAAAAGGCTATTGTACAATAGCTTTTCATTACGTTTTTACTCTGCCTTATGTCTCCGACTACGATGTAGATGTAAACACTTATGCTTTGTTCTCGGTCAATATAGCGTATCACGTTTTATTGACGTCGACGAAAGACGGTAGCACTCATCGGTGTCGCGTCAAATATTATTGTGGCACTAACATCGCGTGTTATAACATTACGTGAAGATGATTTAATCTAAACGCAAGAATATACATATAAGCTTAAGAGAGAAGAGAATAGGAATTATTATTATAAAATTGAATATTGTTATAAAAATAACGATATTTAATCTCAGTATTTTTTTATTTTTATACTACTTCAGGTTGTAATAAGATTAAGTATATAAGATCAAGTGTATAAGATCAAGTATATTTTTTGATTTATTATCAGAAATCTTTTCTGAGAGGGTATAAATCATTGTTAGTAGACTTTGTGATGTTTATGTAATTATGCGATTTATGCAATACAGTAGCAAATACAGTTATCAATGTCTATTTCTTTCATTCAAATTTCAATAAAAGTTTCTTTGTTCGCAAAATTTTAACGGGTGTTACGAAAAAATATGTTTACCGAATTGAATTAAATTAATTATCATTATTCCAAATTACAATAGGAAGAAAGTACTTTAAAATTCTATTTCTATAACAATTTGCAGCAAATTTGCTAATATAATGCATAAACATGCCGGAACTGATGGAAATGTCTTTATGGGAAACAAGGTGCTCGTGGATTTATCTATAACTCAAGAACTAATCAAGCAAATCTTAAAGAATTGTATATGAAATAGAGGTAGAAAAAACTATAGAACATAATAAAATTAGAAAAAAATTGCTAATAATAAAGGAGTTACCGATTTCTTAAAAAATCTATGCAATTCCTCTAATTTCTGCAAATTTTGAGATATGAAGCTGAATTCTTTTTATGGATAGAGTATCATTAAAGGTAGGTTGGTATTGAATTTGGCAAATCGGTGAAGGGGTTACAATATCAGAGGTTTTGTAAGGAGAGAGAGGAGAAATACAGAAAGGAGGAGAAAGAAAAAATTAGGAATATCAAAACAGAAACGGAAGCATGGAAATATATTAATATGGAAAGGAAAAGAAGAGTAGGTATTTCAAAAATGAAAAATGAAAACAACATTTTATGGCACTTCTTCAGGGATCAGAGGTCAGAGGAACTAAGGAAGACGAAGCAGGAAAGACGAGCAACACGAAAGAAAATATTACAATAGAGAAGATGGAGAACCAGATAAGAAAATTAAAAAAGAAAAAAGCGGCAGGGAAAAACAAAATAAAAAATGAGGCATGGCTATACTGCACAGGAAAAGCGAAACTTAAACTGTTAGACATCATTCAGAGAGTATGGAAAAGAGAAGATTTTCCGAGAAGTTGGAGGAAAGGAGTAATTATCCCTATACATAAAATATGGGATAAAAATAAGGCTTTTTGTAATGTTTATTATAAAATAACGTATCCAGAATGGTACTTAATCTATAATTTAAGGCAACCAAAACTTGTGTCTTTCTGCACTACGTAATCGGGGCCATAGAAAAATGCATCACTAGAACCCATAAAAAGGCACTGCCATATATCCTCACTATACCCTTATGGAAAAATACACTCAACTTCTGGTGTTAACCGTTAAAAAAACATCATAGAAAAACCCTTAAATTGAGTGTGATTTCGGACCGCCAATTGAAGGTTAACCATCACTTGAAGGTTAATATTCAATTGGCGGTCCGAAATCACACCCAACTTTAACCCGTTGTGGTCACACCTCCTAAAAATAACGTAGTGGTCACATGGGGTCCAATGGACCCCACGCACAAAAACAGTTGCCATTTGCGTTCTTTTTGATGTATCGACTCAAACCTTGAACTGGAATTTAGTTTAAGACTTCCTCTTTATAATCCAATAATTTATTTCTCTCTTTTTTTAATTTTTTTATGTTGAAAAAACGCGAGAACAAATTTTTTTGAAACTTGTAAAATCAAATAGGTCAGTTTTGAACGTGTAAAATAAAGTAAAAAAACTGTTTTTATAAGAAAAACTGTATATTTTATTAATAATTATATTAAAAAAGTAAGCCTGGGGTCCGGACCCCTGGTGACCACAACGGGTTAAGGGTTTTTCTTTGGATGATGGTTAACCTTCAAGTAATAGTTAACCTTCAATTAATGGTTAATCCTTAAAAATGACGGTATAAAAATATAAACCCTCAAATAAAAGTAACAAATATGGCGTCCCAATGAGAATCTCTTAAGGGGTTATATCCACTTAGGAGGCCAAAAAAGCGATTTTTTAAGAATTTATCCTGGAAAGGCATTTTAATTTATAAACACAAAATTTTACACACTTATTGTAGTCACTTTTAAGTATAATTTCAAATTTTTTTGTTTAAAAATAATGATGTTTACGGCCGCTATAGCCGACGTCCGGGAGCATCTCTAAAAAAACGTGTCTTGCGGTGACCGCACTCTATCTCTGGACTGAATCATCTGAAATCAAAAAACCAAAAAGATTTCGTTAATATAATATATTATCTAGTATTTAATCGAAGGAATAAGCAAAATATTAATTTTAACAAAAATGGCGGCTTCTTAAACAAAAATTTCGATTTTTGCTATAAATTTTGTTTGTTTAAGAAGCCACCATTTTTGTTAAAATTAATATTTTGCTTATTCCTTCGATTAAATACTAGATAATATATTATATTAACGAAATCTTTTTGGTTTTTTTATTTCAGATGATCCAGTCCAGAGATAGAGTGGTCACCGCAAGACACCGAGATGCTCCCGGACGTCGGCTATAGCGGCCTTAAAAATTATTATTTTTAAACAAAAAAATTTAAGATTATACTTGAAAGTGACTACAATAAGTGTGTAAAATTTTGTGTTTTTAAATTAAAATGCCTTTCCAGGATAAATTCTTAAAAAATTGCTTCTTTTTCGGGCTCCTAACTGTATATAACCCCTTAAGGGCTTCGCTCGCTGAACCGGACTCCTCGCCTCGATTCTCCCTCTCGGATTCTAGCTGCCGCAGCTCTCCCTTTCCTGGCGGTGAGCTCTACTAATGATCCGACTCTCGCTCGGTTGGTCTCCAGAACACGCGCCGCAACGATCAATCCGTCAAGAAAGAGGTAACGGACTCGACACGTTCGAAGAAACGCAAGCAAGTGCGGCCATGACACTTAACGAGTGAGGAAAGAGGCGGGGGCTCTTTGAGAGTGGCGACCAGTGGCGACTCACGTGTTGCGCCATCTAATGTAAAACGATCGAGCGTTGTAAAACCAGTAAAACGCGAAAAGAATTCGAGTGCAATATCTGAACAAATTATTTAATTTTTAATAAGTCCAATTATTAACATTTATTTTCATAATTAAACTTATTTTTATTTTGATAAATGTAAATACAAATATTTTATTGTATTAATATTTAATATTAACCCTTAAACACATACTGTCCAATCAGTACCATCAATACATAACGTGGGTATGCCATACCCGACTCGCGTATTTCAACTGTAAATTCGACATTTAAGACAAAACCTCAAAGTTTTTTTACACGCTTGTATCGAACCGCTACCGTCATCCGTTTCGAAATGGCACGTGATTAAAAAACCCGACCGGGTATGGCATACCCAACATATGCGTTTAAGGGTTAATAATTTAATTAGTTGCTTAATTTAACTTCTTGTTTAATAAATGAGTGGATGTAGTACTGAAAATGTATCTATTATACATATAATATTATTTTAATCTATTATATAATATTTTAATTTTCAAAATTGTCAAATTACAAACAGGAATTTTGTTGTAACTTTTACAGTTATAAAATAACTATTTAATTGAAATGGAAGCCTAAAAAATTAATATTGTAATGCAATTATTATAATGCTCAAATCATAAAATATTTACATTATTTATGTCTGCCAATACAATATAATTTTTTATTTATATTGCATTTTATATAATGGCTATGTTATTATATATTTGACTGGCAAATTAAAATAGCTTCGAATCGATATCGAAATAATGAAATATAGATGTCTTAACAGAAAATACATAATTTGCCTGTTTACAGTTTGGCGCGATGAATATATGTCACAAATAATCTCTTCTTTTAAAAAATGTCATATAGCACAAACATCGAAATAAGCTTCAAATTTCGAGCATTATTTTGATATGATGTAATATCGATGATTTTGACGTCAATTAGACGTCGATTCGATGGGTCATTTCTCGCTGGGTTCGTCCCTCTGATTCTTTGCAAATTTTCTTCGATTGCTTACTACACTCCAGTCCATAGAATTCTCTGTCCTTAATTCCTGGATAATCTTGTCGAATTCATCTTCAGAAACACTGATTCTTATTTTCTTATTAAAACCATTTTGTGTCTCGTCATCATAGGAACGAGGGCAATCACGTGAAGCTTGCCTCAGGATTCTCCAACGTATTCATGTGTGATTCTATGAGCAACTTTTACTCGCTCTCCCTCAGAGAGGGGAGCAACAAAGAATTTATGAAATTTCCATTAATAAAAAAATAAAAGTTCCCCAATATAGGGCACACGACAACACCCCCCGCAAAGCGCCCGCCAAAACGCGACCAGCAAAAAGCAAACAAGCAGCGAAATAAGCAAGAGCACAGCACAGGCACGTCCGTTCCGTATGACGGTTCGAGCTAAACTCGACACTACCGTGTCTCTTGATATAGGTTAATTAACTGTGACAGCGCGTTGAACGCACTGTCTGCACTGCGTGCAGTACACGCATGTTATTGAAACTGCCGATACTAGCACCGCTAGTGTCGAAAAAGTGAAAAGGACGCGACTTCAGCGCCACGAAAGTGACACTAGAGAGATATATAAGAGACGACGACGTAGGCTGCATTCCGATATTCACTGTCAACAACTTTCAGTACTGAAAATTTATAGTATACGTGACGTAAAATATAGACGTTCACTACTGACAGTGAATATCGGAATGCAGCCGTAGACGTAGACGTAACTTAATAAAAAATTTTCACATTTAGACTTCGCGTCGCAATATCTCTGCTCGTAGGACACGTAGCGGAAAAATAAAAACATTTTTCTTTATATATCGACCCCAAGCTATCAATCAAGCCTACTTAGAATTTGATTCGTTCACTCGTTATTGAGATCTCAACATCTCGAGTACTCGCAACTCGTCGCGTCGCGTAAAAGAGTCACGGTCGGTCTCGCTCCGCGTGTACTTGGCGTGAGACACCACCGTGTCTTTTGATATAATTTAATAAATAAATAGCTTTAAAATAAGTTTGTTGCGTGTAAATGTTCTACTTAGAATGCTTGAGTTGATTCGCTATTAATTTTCTATTTGATTAACATATAGGCACCAAACTATAATATGATGTTCTTCCGCGCGTAGCGCGGACTTAAAAACTATAGTATACATAGCGTAATTAAATTAATAAAATATTTAGGTATTTATTATATATTTTATATTTTATATTTATTGTACTATATTTATATTTTTGTAACCGATAATAACTTAATGACACGTGTACAAAGTTAACAGTACGACGCTATTGGCTATCCGTTTTATAGGCAAATGGAGCTTTATTCCCTGTCTTCTGTAGTGTTTATTAAATCGGTTTTTGCTTCAAAAGTTTGCATTTGTTTTAGAGATAGGGATAAATTTTACACGAAGTGGATGAGCAGGACGAAGTACGAAATCGGCCTGTATCCGAAGATTTTTTAAATAATCAATAGGTTCCACGTAGAAACTGTGTATCAGAGAAGCTACCATTACCTTCATTTCCAGCATAGCAAATCGTTGGCCTATAATTTGATACATATCATAATCTGCTTACGTAACAAGTTATTATAGGTATATGTATATCAGGATATGAAAATAACATGGCTTACCGATGCAATTACGTGGTCCACCACTGAACGGTAAATATGAATATGGATGACGATTTCGGATTTTCTCAGGCAAAAATCTATCTGGATCAAATACTTCTGGATTTGGCCAAAAATTCGGATCTCTGTGAACTGCGTAAATATTAAGATGCAGGAATGTTCCAGCCGGTACCAAGTATGACTCTAGAAAGTGCATTATATATACAATAAAATTTACATAAATAATAAAAAACATTTAAATTTTAAAATTAGTTATAAATCTAATACAACATAGGAATAGATGCCAATAGCTTGAACGATAATATAAAAATATAACGTAATTATCATCTAAATTTTATTCAGTATTATTTGCTTAACATTATTGTAGTGTGTAGCGTTGTATACAAAATTTTCGGATTATTATACATATAAATTAACTTATCAATAAAAATAAATAAATTTTTAAACCTTAATACATGCATAGGAGCAATGCATTTTATACGTATTTAGTTCATACATTTGATGACATGTTTGTTTAATGTAATATTTAAACATACATACAATACAAATTTAGTTAGATACATACGTAATTTTACGTCTTCCCCAGGAATTCGTGATATAAAAAATATGCTGGGATATAAGCGTAACGCTTCCTTTATACATCTCTCTAAATATGGTAAATCTTGCAATAATTTCATAGTAAATTTCTCCTCATTCTTTCGCAAAGCAGTGTTGACTTCGTTTCTGACACGATCCTGTATCATCATTATTAATTAAAAAAGTTTCTTGTTATTATTCTGATATTTTTATATAAAAACAAAGTTCCCGAAAAATTTCAAAAATATTTATCTCAATCACAAATCTCAATTAATTTGTTTAAAATATGTGTACTGGACCGGGCATTTAAAGTGTTACAAGCTGTTATATCTAAAAGTATTTATTTACAGGCAATACTTCTTCTTCTTTAGTATGTTGACTTTGCTTCCCTTCCACGGTTGTAATTTTGCGAAGAACAGACAAAAAAGGCAATAGGCAATAGGAACAGGAGATAATTATACAGAAAAAGGGCAACCTCACCGATTTCATCAATAATCTTTACATATGTTGTCAAGGATGTGATATCCTGAGTAACTTTTTTTTATAACTTAATCGGCGGTTATTGGTTATTTAAAAGTTATGAACAAAAAAGTTTGAGAAAATTACAAATTTATGTCAGTGCTAAGGAAAGTAATTTACTGATATGTGTGTATAGACAGTACACATGTAGGCGGGAGAGGGGCTGTTGCTGCAGGCAGTAAAAGTTTTCACCCGTACAACCAATTGGGTTGGGTTAGACCTTTGATTACATTGAAGCAAAGTTCACCCCACTCCACTCCGGCCTGTTTATAGGGCAAAACAAGGTCTATCATTGTATGATTCAGGTTTCCAATTTTTTACACGAACCGAGAACCGAGGTCCACCCCCAGGTCGAACCCCTTCCTGCGAGAGAGAGACGCTAGCCCCTCCCCCGCCTACATGTGTAATGTCTACACACACATATCAGTAAATTACTTCCCTTAGCACTGACATAAACTGTTATATTTTTTAGTTACATTTGTTCATAACTTTTAAATAAACAATGACCGCCGATTAAGTTATAAGGAAAAGTTACTCAGGATCACGTCCTTGACAATATATGTCAAGGTAATTAAAATCGGTGAAGTTACCTTCTTTCTGTATAATTACCACAACTTTTGTTTGAAACATTTTTTTATTTTCTTAATATTTTATTAAGATATTTAAGGAAAACTTTGTAACTTTTTAATATTTAGCTTACAATATCTCAATAATTATTTGTTGGAGGAAAAAGTGATACAGGAAAAAGTGATACTTTTTAACTTAATTTGCTCTCAAGAATATATATGTTATTGCAGTAGCACCTTTTTTAAAATATTTATGTATATAGATACATGAAAGCTCCAAGAAGCTTGTCTATTTGAGTATTTAAAAAAGTTGGGATACTACTGCAATAGCATATTCTTAAAGGGGTAGTACAGTCTGGCGGCCGAAAATGAGGATTCATTTTCAGGATTTATTTGTGACAAAGTGGTAGGCCAATCAGGTTCATGGTATATACGATATTGAAGTACATGTTTAGGTGCATTTACAGTATTTTTTATATGGAAAAATATTAAGAAAGGATAACCAATAAATTGATCTTAAATAACTTTTTTAGCACACCCGATATTGTTCTCTATTTTTAATATGTTATTTAAAACAACGAAATAAAGAGATTAAAAAACAAAAAAGTAGTTTCTAATTTTTTTGCACAGAAAACCTAAAATGACTGGACTATAAGACCAAATCAAGTCAAAAAGTCCGGTACCACTTTTTCCTCCAACAAACAATTATCGAAATATCGCAAGCTAAATATTGAGAAAGTTATCAAGTTTTTTTTAAATATCTTAAAAATATTGGGCAAATAAAAAAAATATTTTAGACAAAAGTTGTTCAAATTAACTAGTAGAAGAGGATATAATAAAAATAAAGGTTTTTATTTAAAAAATTTAATTTAAGCTCTGCTGGGCACAACACCTCGGACCCAAAATCTAATAAGACCGTCTATATTGGCCCTGTTTAAACCCTCCAACTTTTATCTGAAACGTTTTTCCTATAAATCAATACTTTCAGAGATAACAGCTTGTAACACATTAAATGCTCCATCCTCTACATAAAATACATTTAAAAGAATATTTGAAATATGTGAGAGAGCGTGTCATGCGGATATGCGTGTGCGTATGCGTGAGTGTATACGCGCGTCCATGTGTGTATTTTATGTATATATACCTATTAATACAAAAAAGCAGTAAGAAAGCTGTTGCTTCAATTAAAGTGCTATCATGGGGTGCCAAAAACATAAGTAGTTTATTCAATTGTATTATTATTAGACTTAATGAATTAAATTAATGGTTTAATAATCTAGATATTGGGTCTAATAATAATAAAATTGAATAAACTGTACTTATGTTGTTGGTACCCCGTGATAGCACTGTAATTAAAGCAGCAGCTTTTTTTCTCAGTGTACTTTACGCACATACATATACACACACTTAAAAAGACATTTAAAAAGTAAGATATTGATATATGATTGACAAATAACTTTTGGATTTAATTGATTTTCTTGCTTAGGAATGGTAACTCATACTTGACGATAGATACCTGAATGTCCTTATGCTCAGCTAATAGTGCAAAAATAAAGCACAGACCCATCGCTATACTGTCATGACCCTATATAATTATATGTATCAATATAACATTTTATATATATATATATATATATATATATATATATATATATATATATATATATATATATATATATCAATAAACCAAATAATTAATAAGAAAAGTTAAAAAAAAATTATAAAAATAGATACCCCAAACATGAAAACATCTACTTCCTCCCTGACATCTAAATCAGTCATAAGACCTTCGCGAGATGCCGCTATTAGAAGATCCAACATTGCAAGTCGTTTTCTTCGTACTAAATCCAAATATGTAAGCACGTCGGAATCAATTAAATAATCTATTTTTTTGTGATGTTTTTATTACGTAACATTGATTACATTAAGGATTTAAATTAATTTTATATTTTAAACTATATAATACATAGAGATATAAGACTAGAGTGCGCGAGTCATATGCTGGCACGTAAGAGGCTGCGATATAGGAATAGAAAAAGAACGCTGCATATAAGCCTCTTCTGTTAGACAAAGACAGAAGGGACTCATATTGCAGTTTTCTTTTTTATTCCTATCGCGAAAAGACAGCTTTCTCTTTCTATTCTTATATCGCTTTTTTAGCTCGCTTGCGCACTCTATTCTTATATCTCTATGATATAATATTAAAGCTGGTTGAAGTTTGTGAAACGTTCTTAAAGTGATTTTTTTAAAATAATTTGTCTCATTTCTTTTTTGGCACGGAGGTACTTCGAAGTGTTAGACACAAAATACATAAGAGACCAAACCGACACACCCTGCGGAAAACACCCTTATACTCAAAAAACCTACCCCGGAACACTTTAAATATTTTTGCTATGCTGAAAATGATTTGTCCCATTTCTCCTTTGACATAGAGGAACTTCCGAGTGTCATCTACAAATTTTAGTCACATAATTTACGTAATACTTATGTTACGTCCTGCGGTCTCCACGATTTCCCTTTTTCGCGGGAATTCCTATGCGCCTAAGATAGCTCTTAAGATTAGGATAAGTAAACTGAGCATGGACGGTTATCGATCGGCGAGTGAGCTTTGATCTCTAAAACGTTCCTTTTTTTTATTATAACCAAACTGCCTATTTACTTAGTCGACTAAAAGCGACCTTCCAGATGAATTACTGACAGACGAGGCATACGTGATCAGATTTTCATCAGCTTTGTCTTGTCCATAAACCTGGCGACACGACGCGCCAAAGGGGCCTTAATCCCAGACAGAGTATGATGAAGATCTTTATTGCATCGAGCGAGGTTTCTAAAATTGCTCGTACGATGTTTCCGACAAACAGAAACAAAGCCTAAGACGTGTCTGTAAATACACGTGGCGGAAGTTTCTGTTTGCATTTAAGATTGAGGGGTATGCATCATCTGTTAACATAAAAACAGGGTCGCGAGATAAATAAGGGACCCTAATAGAAGAAAAATCGGCGATAGTCGAAAAACGAAATGAGTCACTGGAAGAAGCGATGGGTTGCAGCTCCAATAAGACAGTAGGAACTTTACGAGAAGACTCACCAATAAACAGCCGTAAAAATCGATAACCGTCTCTAGCTCCCCAGGATAAGTGAAAACTAAAAAATCTATTTCTTGGGTGAGAAACATCCCGCCAATAAGAAATCCTCGAAACGAAAACCGGACACAACAAAATCCACCTCTTCCATCCTTTGAACTTTCCTATTTATATAGATAAATCACGACATCACGGGGCTCCCTCTCTTAGTTCAGCTCCTCTTACGAACAGTATCACCTTCCAATCCTATCTTGAGTTTAAAGTTAAAATCTGTGCACGAACTCAAACTCGACGAGCCTATCCACAGGGCCCAAAAGGATCCAGTTAGATCGAACGCAACAAGTCACAAGTAGTAAGTCCCGTAATTCTTTTCTTCTTTTTCGGGTTATCGTTCCCCTTTTTAAAATTGGTCTATCAACTATCGGATCCCCAGGAGTTTATTATAATGAGTTTATTAGCACCGCGGGTTTGGGTCGATCAACGTAGGCACCGGATTCGCGGCGGTCGTTGGCGTTGTCGCGGGTCTGGCTGACTTGTCGGCCTTTGACTCCCGGCGTCTTCGTCGCTGTCGCGGACTCGACCGGTTCGCTATCACCTTAAGCTCGTGGCGGGTTCATTTACTATCACGGATTTAGGTCGATCGGCGTAGGCACCAGATTCGCGGCGGTCGTTGGCGTTGTCGCGGGTCTGGTTGACTTGTCGGCCTTTGACTCCCGGCGTCTTCGTCGCTGTCGCGGACTCGGCAGGTTCGCTGTCACCTTAAGCTCGTAACAATTTCTCTTTTTTTATTTTTATTTTTATTTTTTATTTTATATGCTTCCGAGCGGGTCTGAAGAAAAGATCGACCACTGCATAAATAAAATTATTTTAGTGGACCCGGAAGTTTCACCCCCTCGAAGGCGAGATCTCCGCACAATCCTCAAACGGAAGAGGAATCGTCGGAATCAGCAAGCGCAAAGGAGACTTAAAAAAAAAAATAACACTACAGTTCTTCCGACACGAATGGCAGAACGCCGGTTCTCCGCGACTCACCACTCCACCGCCTCCACCCGCTCAGCCGTAGAAAGCACCGTCGCCGCCTCCCCGATCTCCTCCTAATTCTCCTTTTCGCCCCCTCAGTTATCGCGTGTTTCCCGACACCCCGGATTCTTCTCGAACCCTCGTATTCCCCAGTTCATCCCGGAGAACTTTCCGACTCCTCCTCTCCCGCATCTTCCGTCTCCTTAAGTCCCTCACACAAGAGATCGTATTCTCCGGTTGCTCGCGAGGAACCTTCCTCTCCATCTCGGTTACCTCGACCGTAGAATTAATCGAAGAGGTACCGCATTCCCCATCCCCGCCAGGAGCGTCTGGGTGAGGGCTTGGAGCCTCCTAGAACTCCATCCCCCTCATATTCCTCGGTTTCTGAGAAGTCCACTCGAAAGCTCTCTCCCCAACACTTTTCTAGGGACCTCTCAGCTCATTTCCTTCAATACACCGATCCTCTTCCTCCTAATAGTTTTACACTCAGTCCTTACGAGTTCGACCTGGTTGTACTCCATTCCATCGTAGAGACAGCAGAAACCCACGACGCCACATCCCCGTTTATTTCCCGCAATATGAATTTCCGTACCTGATTCTCATAAACCTTTTTTGTAATATATTCCAACAACCTACCGTCACCTTTGAGAAAATAGTCGATCCCGAGGTGATCACCCTAGATTAACTCTTAACTCATCCGTTAGCGTAAATTTTATTTATTATAAATTTTATATGTTTTAATTTAATTAGCATACACATATACACCACACGTACACTTAGTTATTTATATAATTAAATTATGTAATTCAATTCTGATTTCAATTGCAATAATAGCGGGCAGGATGTCCATTTCAAAATAGGTCTCCTTTTAAAAATTCTGCTCGGTCACCCCCGCACTTATGTAACACCCGCGAGAAGTACACACATACACCTTACACATACATTTTTCACTTTAAAATGTTTTCAATCCCGTGTTTAATTTGACTAGTTCTCATCTATTGTAATATCGACAGTTTACCTAACTTAAATTTATAATAAATGTTTTATTATGTTAAATATAAATTTCCATTTATTTATAACCTAAGACCTCACCCACTACTCTTTCACCTCTCGAAATCGCACGAGGTCTGATCCTGAGTTAAAGGGATTAAATTCCCTGACTCAAAAGAGGACCGACGATCGCACCGCTCACGGAAAGCGTCCTATAGCGTCCCTATGGACGTTGACCTTTCCTGAACCATCAAAAGTGCGCTCGGCTCGCGCCACGCGCCTCAGAGCGTGTACCTGCGGGCAACATTTGTAAGTATCTGGTGTTGCGTCCTTCCTTACCCCTACCCCTTTGGTTAGCCTTTCCTCCGCTTCTCAGTTTTTCTTATCCTAATCCTGGGGTTGGACGTAACACTTATATAATATAATAAAAAGATAGAAATGTAGATAGTTGTTATTGTATTTTATTTGAGATATGTGTAAAATATTTTTGAGTGTGTCATATTTGTCTCCTCTAAAACATGACCACATTTTCTGTTTCGTAAGTCATTCTTTAAGGGGGCATATACCTTTCTCGGACCAAAACAAATAGCATATTTCATGATTTTTTTCCGGCGAAAGAATAAAAGATACGAAGATCGGGTTTTTCGCAAATGAAAGTACGTATTTTAGAGTGCATTTTCTGATTTTTGTTTCTTATTTGCGATGAAAAGTACTTCCCCTCCAGCCCCTCGCCCTAGGCCCTGAATGTTTTTGCGGTACTGGCGGAATCTCCGAGCTGGTTCATCTAAAGACAAAAAATCAAAAAAAGGTTTTAAAATTTATGATATTTTCTAGTCTCTATCGAATGCTTTTTGCAATTTTTTAATTATTTCTATTTGTTTTTTAAGAAACAAAATGAAAATTTTGGCTAAAAATTAATGTCTCAAGTTTGGAAGTCCGCCATTTTGTTAAAAATCAAAATATCGGAAATCCCATTCGATAGGGACTAGAAAATATTATAAACTTTAAGGCCTTTTTTTATTTTTTGTCTTCAGATGAGCTAGCTTAGAGATTCCGCCGGTACCGCAAAACCCTCCACGACAAGCAGGGCCTAGGGCGAGGGGCTGTATGGGGGAAGGGGTTTCCCCTATCATTAATAAAAAACAAAAATCAGGAAATGCACTTTAAAATATGTACTTTTATTTGCGAAAAACCCGATCCTCGTATCTTTTATATTTTCGTCGGAAAAAAATCGTGAAATATGCTGTTTTTTGGGTCCGAGAAAGGTATATGCCCCCTTAATTCAAGAAGAGGGCTAACCCTTCGGATCACCGATTTTGCTGAATTTTTGCAGAAATGTAGTATATTCGTATAGAAGTAACAAATTGTTGTGAGCGCACAACGTATTATAGATTAATTATTGCACTTGGCAATCCCGAGTCGCCGCCTGTGAGAAATCCGACCCTAGCGACGAGGACGCCATCACGAGTCGCGGTAATGACCATACATGGCCATCCGATCGCTAGGCCTCCGATCCTAAAATCAAAAGCGCTGACTGCAAAGTCAGCAATACCGAGCGCAATAAAACGCCCGCCCTTCCAAAAAACGGCGCGCAGTCTAAGAACCGAGCGCGTACCGCTCATAAGTCAACTTATCGATAATATATTGTAACCCGCAAGTCAGGGTAGTGAACAATCATCAAGTGTTTCAATAAATCAATCCGTTTATTAAAGTTTGACTGCAATTTCAATATCGCCAGTATCCTCTCTCCCTCCAATTCGGCGGATTTCAAGAACCCGGTGCCGGTCCTGAGCTATTCAAGGCGCGGCACAACAAAATGCTATACGGAGACGATGCGACTCTCAAGCGTTTAGTTTTAGGGCCGGTCTACAATCAGTCGTATGTCAGAGTCGGATGTCGGAACGTAGCCGATGGTCCAATAAGGAAAATTCATTCTTGAAAAAGAAATTCTTTCATTGGACCATCAGCTACGTTCCGACATCCGACTCCGACATACGACTGATTGAGGCATCAAACTGCAAGTGTGAAGCTCGCGCCCCATCGTTTTTCTTGTTTTTAAAGTGAAACTTCTTTAGGCACAGTAGTAAGTTCGATTTTGCGACACGAAAAAGCGACACGAATTTTGGGAAATAAAAAGTGTAACAAAAATTTGACCAATAGGCGTACGGCATTGGCGAGACGGCTCCTTCTTTTGGCACAGTAGTAAGTTCGATTTTGCGACACAAAACTCGAAAGTGTAACGAAAATTTGACCAATAGACATACGAAATAAAACTTCTTTGGCACGGTAGTAGAACATAGTAGAACTACCACAATCGAACTGATTGTGCGATACGAAAAAACGTCACAAAAAAGTGTCACGAAAACTCGACCAACAGGCGTACAAAGTGAAACTTCTTTTGGATCGGTAAGTAAGTTTGATTTAGCGACTCAAAAACGCGTCACGAAAATTCGATCAGGCGTACGGCACTGGCGAGACGGATATAGTGAGAACTGCGTGTAACACATTTTCGAGTTGCGAGTAGCAGCTGCGTGGAGTGACTAATTCCGTTGTATTGTTTTTGTATTAATTTCAGAAAAGTTATGGCAAAGCCTTGCCTTCAGAAGTTTCACTTCTAACGCGCGTGGCGACCACGCGTTTATTTTTTAATATCTTGTATAACCCTCCTGTTTGGAATATACGGCAAGTTAGCATGCGGGATTTATGCCATAGTACAGACACTTTGTAAAACTCAAAATCTCCTATGTGTTCTTTTTCCTTCTTTTTTTTTGGATCGTATAACAATAATCTTTAATGCATCTATCGCTCTTCTATTTTTTTTTAAATTTTTCAGTTTTATAATAAGGCATATATTTCATGAATGTCATATAACCCACCCCTCTGGGATATATGGCAAAAATGCAAGGGTTTCTAAAAGTTTTTTTAAATTAAATATAAAGAATAAATATTTTACATTTATATATTTTTTTTATAGTAGTAGACAGTATAAAGTTTTTATTGGTATAATTTATTTGTCTTAAACATAGTAAATAGTACTCGATAAATTAAGTTTCCCTTAGCTGTGGCGTATGTACCGGAGCTACCCTATACCTTATATGCAACATATTTTTTAAAATTGCTAAAATTCACACCGCGATTTCTCGTAAATGCTTGAGAGTCGCATCGTATAGCATCCTGTTACTTCTATACGAATACTACATTCCTGCAAAAGTTCGGCAAAATCAGTGACCCGAAGGGTCAGCTTCCTTGTAAGATATATTTGTAGACATGCTGTATAATAAAATTACTTAAAAAAGACAAACTCAGAAGTACCTCTGAGTCAAAGAAGAAATGAAACAAATTATTTTCAGCGTAGCAAGAATATTTAAAATGATCCGGATAGGTTCTTTTTGTATAAGAATATCTTTTTCAGAATGTATTGGATTGGTCGCTTGTGTATTTCGTGTTTGCCACTTAGACGTGCCTCAGTACCAAAGGAGAAATAAGATAAATTATTGTTCAAAAATCGGTCCAGAAACATTCTAAACTTCAACCGGCTATAATAATATTGAGATCTCAAAATCTCGGGTACTCGCAACTCGTGCGTTCGCGTAAATGAGTCACGGTGCGTCTCGCTCCGCGCGTACTTAATATTATAGCGCGAGACACTACCGTGTCGCTTGATTAGTAATAAGTTGTAAAATATAAATTATAATATTAAACATCGACCAGATTTTAAAAATAGCTACTGATTACGTTACGTACTTCCTATCGATTCTGCGTCATCTCTCTCTGCCGATGTGTCATTACCAAAGTTTTTCAAGTATTGGCCATTAGTGCGATCATGGTACAGTTTTCTCTCAGCTATAATCTATGTAAATACAACATTAATGTTTCTTCAATAATTTAAATAAATCTACATTAATCTACATTAATCTATATTAGCAATATGTTGTCAACATTTTTGAATTATCTTACAATATTATCTTACGTTTCTACGACAAACATGGAATATTTTTTGTAATTTTTCAAAGTAGATAATGTCTAAATATAATATTAAGTAGCATTTTTACGTACTCGTTCAGTAAATCCATGTAATACCTTTAAAACCTTTTTTTGTTCTCTACCTTTTGGAGTCAACGAGAATATCCAATTGAAGTAAAGCCATTGCCTGAATAATCTAAGCCATATAATTAATGAATGTTGGGCATGCTATTTTAAGAAGACTATAACTTTATAAAATAATTGTTTAATTTTTGTATATACTCTTACAATTAGTAATATTTTAGTCTATACTATTATTATAAAGAGACAGAGTTTGTCGGTTTGATTGTTTATGTTCAATGATCTCGGAAACCAATGGATCGAATTTTTACCAAAAGTATATGAAATAGGGGTAGAATTTCCTGGGGAGTGTCATTGTGTGTATTTTTATTACCGATTTTCTGAAAAATCGGGGTTTTTTTAATTTTTCTAATTTTTTGAGAAATAATTGACCGAATTTTAAAGAATTGTATATAAAACTGGTAAAATTTCCCGGCGTGTGCCATAAAGTGCATAATTTTTCGTTACCAATCTTTTTGGAAACCGGTATCAGAAGTTTTTCGAATTTTTCGGGAAATTCCCGGGGAGTGCCATAAAGTGTATAATTTTTCGTTACCGATCTTTTTGGAAATCGGTATCAAAAGTTTTGCGAATTTTTTGGGAAAATCTGCTCACTTTTCGCATTTTCACCTCGTGAAAAGATACCTAATAGGCCCCCTGGTCTAGTGGGTAGAACGCTAGATTCATAATCCGGAGAACCGGGTTTCGAATCCCGCTGGGCCACTGAAAATTTCTCAGCAAAATTGCCGCACCCCCCATCTGACGGATAGAGGTAACCTCTAGATGGGAAAACTGGGCTCTGTCTTTCGAAAAGAGACGTTAAGTAGTTGGTCCACTCATAGCCGTCGACCGCTATGAGGTACCTCAGGAAAAAATCACCAACCCACTCGATAAGCGTGGTGACTTCTTGTTAGCGTAGGGCTGACAACCCACCTAATGAAACAAACCTGTCATGAACGCATTACTATAGTAATGCAGGCCAAAGCTTTCCCCAAGCTGTAGTGCTATGGATTTATTTTTATTTTTATTATATTTTGATTGGAAGGTATTAGTTAACAAAGCTGCATGGGAGAAGAATTATAATGAGTATTTAGATTCTGATGCCTAAAATGTATACGTATATTTGTAATTTTTTAATTGTATTTTAATTGGAAGAAGTTAGTTAACGAATAATTTCATAAAGGAGTTAACGAACAAAGCTCGTTCTTAGTGCTTATAATTATATATTACAAGTAACGAATATACATATGGGGCATTCCATGTCAACTCAACCGATGTCCTCGACCATTTTTGGCCAAAATTTTTTTGTGTTTTTATACTAAATAGAAGTAGTTTCCATAATTTTTTCTAGATTTTTATCTCTATTATGGATTTAAAAAAAAAGTGCAGTTTAAAATTTGGAAAATTTTAAATGCCTGTAACTTTAAGAAAAAAAAAGATATTGTAAAAAATAAGGTGGTTTTTTTACTGTACTTTTCGAAAAATATATGAAAAAAATTTTTAATGGGCAATATGACTGTTTTTTTTTAGGATTTAAGTAAAAAATGTTGTTTTTCTCAATGCGACCGTTTTGATTTTTTTCAAAAAAATCTTACAAATTCTAGACTTAATTTCAAAATTTTTGAGACGTATATGAAAATGGGATTCCAATAACTTCGATTTTTTAAGAGACTTTTTTAATATTTTTTTTTAATAATAATTTTTTTAAAATAAGATAGACTCTACCGATGGCTATCAAAAAATTTGATAAATTTATAGACAGCAATCCTGAAATTTTGATTTATAGGTAAAGAAGAAATTCGAATATTTTCTATTTTTTAATTGCATTTTTACTTATTTTTATTATTAAATTACTTTTTTTTCGGTATCGTTGCGTAGGTATTATATGGTAAAAAAGCTGTGGAATGATACCGAAACTGTCGTTAAGGGGTTACTGGAGTGACAGCCGAACTTCCTCGATGTCGGTAATGTCGAACATTTTTAGTTCCGTTCTAATTCGTTTTCTATCATTTTCTATATTACCGGCCTATATCTGCCCTTGTCTAACGAGAGGCATCTGTCCTTGTTTCGATTGCTGCGCCATCTCTCACTACACGCAATACTACTCCGCATGCAAAATACATATGAGATTTTCAGGCTATTGTTCTCTTATACTAAAGCTCGCAGCTCATTTCTGCAAGCACAGGATTCTTCTTTATTGTATTTCCGAGAGTGATGTATGCTTATTTTATACGTACAAAGTCTAAATTTTTATGTGCAGCAAATGTTGTCACGTCATACATATAATTTTTTTATTTTTTTTCGTTTTTGATGTAAAATCAACGCTAGCACTCTTCGTTTTTATGCGTACTTTAATTCTGTAAAAAAAAATTTCAATTCCATAAAGCCAATTCAAAGTTTAGCGTCCTGAAAAAAATGTCGGTAATTCTTGCCACTCCAGCATCCCCTTAAGAAGTTATAGAATCCCCGTGCTGGTATTAAAAAAGTAATACATTCTACTCATAAAACATTTTTCAAAATTGGAACAGTTTTGATTAGATCCATGAATATTTAAAAGTTTGGCAAAGGATTGAAATCAAAATGGTTGTGCGGGACTTGTTGACTAACAACGTTAATTTACTTTTCTACAAATATGAAAATTGTGTATCAGACAATGAAGACGATGATTGACCTAAGAAAACTATCTCTTTTCTATATAATGTTAAAATTAAGTTAACTTTAACTCTCTAGCGCCCAGAGTTGCACTAGTGCAACATCACTTTATGGGCGCGCCAAATTGTCCTGTCGACAACTGGAGGCTACCTTAAGAATTTTTTATTGGTAGGAACCGTTAGTATTATACTTTACTACTCTTATAATAAAGTAGATCCCATCGTTCTAGGCCAAATAACAAAGTATTTTTCTTCCGAAAACAAAATTGTGTCTCCGACTTAGGGTTTATGACCACGAGGCCGAAAATCGTCTGAGGAACGTGCTCGAAAAACAAGGTTAGAGTTTTTTTTTTTGTAAATACGTGTTAATCCCTTTAATTAAAGAGTAAATAAATATGAAAAATAATTGCGGGAGTTATTTTAACCTTTGGCTGTAGAATGGCAGGGTCAATGTTGCATTAGTGTAACGTACCATAATTTTCACCCTTTGGGCTCCAAATCTTTTTCTGCCGGTTTTTTTCATTTTCGAATAATAAAATAAGCCAAATATATGAGTTTCAGATGTTTATAACAGCGAAATAAAAATGCGGACGTTACAGGGTTAAAATTAAATTGAATAGCCAAATATATGCTTTATCGTAGACATAAACGCGACAATAATATTTTTTTATATATTCTAATAAAAATCAAAAACTGAAAATTTGGCCTACTAGATCTCCCCTACAATACGAGATCATACTTTAAGACAGAATATACAGTTATTTATTACATTATAAATTATCATACCTATATACAGCTAGTTCGCCCATCTGATGAACTGCTTCTAGATATCGATGCCGAAACGCACCAAGATTTTGTAGAGAAGTGCCCATGGCAGTTTCTGCAAACGCATTTTAAAAAAAAGTATTATGATAATATATTAACATATATATTTCAAAAATATTTATAGCTTTAAAAACTCTATATATGGGTCAATATAATATAAAATAGAAAAAGTGCGAATAATATTGTGACATATAGAGGAGCAATATGAAACAATACGATATCTAGTTTATGAAAGGCCGATTATTCTAACCTGTTGGTAAACTAACTAACAGTTAAATTGTTAATCATATATATATGTCTTTTTCGTTTGTTTTTTCTTTGAATTAGACAAAGATAAACATATTTAACTACTAGTCAGCTTACCAACAGGTTCGAACAAAACCGGCCCTAAGTGTTACAACTTACAATAGCAAACAGCAGTAAAATTACTAGTTGCTAGAATCCTAAACTAACGTACAAAAAGCGGCAGCGTCATACAAGGTGTTAAAGTTAATAAGTTAAGTTAAAAATTTGGTATATGTCATTTTACTGCGGAAGATGGTAAATCTTCGGAAAACCCACCTGTATGAAATAATGAATATACCCATAAAAATACTCAATTTTTACGTATTTTTGTCCTCTGAACATGAATATGAAACTTAAAAATGGCGATCCGACTCGCAAGTTTAAGAGAAACTATAAAGGGGTAATAGTGAAGGAGAGCCCACTCCTCATCGATTTTGTTGATCTTAGGCTTAATCGACGCGTTTTTGCACAAAACGACCGAATCTGGCAGAAAAAGTGTCGGTCTACCCCGCGAAGCAAGATAGACACTTAGCATGTACTTTGTAAGTTGTAAAGCGAGATCCACCCTGCCTATCAACGGAGGGGGTGCGAGAGGGGGCCCGGAAGCCTCCCTTGAATCCCCCTTCCCGTGTGTGTGTGTGTGTGTGTGTGTGTGTGTGTGTGTGTGTGTGTGTGTGTGTGTGTGTGTGTGTGACGTGTGTGTATGGTAATTTTTAATTTAAGATTAAATTATAGCATGTGTCCCAAATTACTGCCTCCACGCATACATATTTTCCACGCGAAACAAAGTGCCACATGGGTTTACAACTTTCCATGCGTGGAAAGCCCATGTACTTTACAAGACAACATATGTAAAGGTCAAGGTGGAGAGTGAAATGTTTTTATGCATAATTACGAATATTGATTTAGCATCAATATTTAGCTAACGCTGATTTTAAATAACTTTTTGCGTTTTTTTGTGATTTTCGATGTTTTTTGTCCCCAGGGCCATTTTTAAGTTCCATATTCATGTTCAGAAAACAAAAATACGTAAGAATTGGATATTTTTATTCATTATTTCATATAGATAAATTTTCCGAAGATTTACCCGTAAGATTAGTTTATAAACTTTTATTTTGAAGTCTACTTCACAGATCTTTAATTCCTTTTTGTTGCACGTAAAACTAAGACAGAGCTTTAGTGTAGTCTATTTAGTAAGTGTCGTATGGCGTACATTTCTATATACGAGAAAAAGGTAAAAATGGTGATGTTGGATAATGCGGCATAATTTGTGTAGCCCGTTACTCTTTGTAAGTACTGCATTTTATATTCTATTGTTAGTAATGATTCCGGTGCAATATTTTAACAGAAAAAAAGAATTTTTTTTATTTTCAAATAGTTCTCATTTTTTCTAATATTTTTATAGTTTAATTTATATTCGTAGTTTCGCATATATTCTATTTTATTAATTAAAATTACGCACTGTTTTACAATTTTTTGAAAACATATTGACGGGATTTGAACCTAAGATTCCGGAATGACAGCCTAATATGCTAACGCTGAGCTAACATTATCTATTCTACAGTAACTATTATGAATCTCATATATCTTTGAACTGCTCTGAATTCGCGCGATAGAACGAATATGGAGAGCCAACAGTAATGGTTACTGAATCACACATGATTGAATAATGAAACTTCTCAGTAATTATTTCTTTTTTATTATTTCTTTCAGACAGTATCGCTTAAGATCTTAATCTTTAGATATTACTGTGGTTTTTAGTAGACATTACTTTTTTTTTATATAAGTAAGCATCTGTGTATTGAGATTAAAAGTTGAAAATGAACGAAAATTCAGAGACTATTACTGTTTTTCGATTTTCAGTGTATATATTTTATGGATATATTTATGGATATATCATATATATGTATTTTATGAGTACAAATTTTAAATATGTTACATACATATGACATTATTACAAAAAACATAAAAATTAGAGTTTGTGTAATAAATTATAATATAATAAATAAATAATATAATTTGTATACATTTGTAATTCGCCAGTCTGAAATAATAAAGCTTAGGCCTCAGTTGAATTGGTACGACACCCTTCACGGAATGAGGGAAGTTCCAGGTTCGAATCCTAGCTAAGGTAATATTTTTTCGCAATTAATTTAACTATTTAAATAAGATGCTAAATTAAGCATAAAAAATTATATCAATTTATAATGACTAAATCGTTGGTTAAAAGTATGCCTTGACGATAATCGAACCAAAATACGGTCATATCGTCTTGACGACTATAATGACCAATATAGTAATAAATTAATTGCCAGTTAGGCCGATTCATACGTCTTAAGCTTTATTATTTCAGACTGGCGAATTACAATTGTATTGAATTTATACACCTGGTCTAGTAATGGTGTCTCAACCGAATAAAAGTTAAAATTTCGTCATTTCCATCTTTTATTATTATTGTTTAATTATTCTAATAGAGGTTATTGCAATAAATATTACCACATGCCTCAGTAGTCGAATTGGTACAACACCCTTCACGAAATGAGGGAAGTTCCAGGTTCGAATCCTGGCTGAGGTAATATTTTTCGCAATAAATTTAACTATTTAAATAAAATGCTAAATTAAACATAAAAAATCATATCAATTTATAATGACTAAATCCTTGGTTAAAAAGTATGCCTTGAGGATAATCGAGCCAAATTACAGTCGTATCGTCTTGACGACTACAATGACCAATCTAGTAATAAATTATTGCCAGTTAGGCCGATTCATACGTAACTAATATAATGATTATCATAGACTATTCAATCATTAATATGCATCAAAATACAAAAAAATGGTTTTTTTTTACAAAATTAATAAGATAACCCATCCAAAATCTACCTTTGAAAAAATTAATATAACGTTGAACTTACTATAGATGAACAAAATTTGTTAGGAACATTTTATTACAAACATTTAGCATTGCAATAAAAACTAAATTTAGTTAACTTTAATAGGTTTCAAGTTATCTCAAAAAGGGCTTAGAATATACTCGCATTTCCTCTATAATAGTATCAATATTTATGATAAAAAAATTAAATTTTAGTCTAATATTATTTGTCAATGGGAATAAAATATACAGTAAAAATGTACAGTTTAAAATGTACAGTTGTAAGCACATCATACCGCATATTGCATTCAACGTATGTTCACTAAAAAATGGTACTAAATCTTTCACAACGGTGCCTCCTGTATTTTTTAAAGACTTGGTCATGCTTTCGCCTTCCTCGATCAAAATCTCAACAAACTGCTGCAATATACTAAAATGAAATGTGGGGGTTAAGATTTTTCGTCGTGGATGCCACTTGGCGCCTAAAACATAAACAACATAATGCATAATTGTGAGATAACGATGTAAAACAAATATTACAGTCAGATATATATTTTGTTATTTAATTTCAAATTCATCGATTTTGATCATTGATTATTTTGGACCCGGCACTAATTATATGGGAGGAAATGGGATTTTGGCAAAATCGGCTATAACACACTAAACTATCAATATGACGTTATTTTGATATCATCTTGACTTTTTGTTCTACTTGGATAGTACTGCGTAAGTAGGGGAGAGTGGGCTCCCTTGAGCCACGGGGTCCAATTGTGACAGTGCGAGTTTTCTGTATTAACGTTCTGCAAAATAGTGACGGTGGATATGAAAACTTTCGTTTTCAAAACATATATTATAACTTCCATCAAAAAATTATTGCCGAAATAAGCATGTATACTTTAGTTAAAGGCAGATATGTAATTGGAGCCTTTTGCAAAGTAAATTTTTACTTGTCATAACTTTTTGATATGTATGGATTTCTAGGAATTCTACAGTTAAAAAAAATTTATAAAACGTTTGTCGGGATCTAGGTTCAATACCAACGTGCGCACAAAAAAGTTTAATTGTTCTGTATCTGAAATATTTACGATAAATAATATCAATGTTCAATAGGGTCCAATGTGACGCAGGTTGATGGGGTCCTCTGTGCCACGCTTACAGAACTATCTAACCTACCTACGTGACAGCGCGAGTTTCCGTAGTGTGTTTCGATCGCGAAATAGTAAATGTTAGTGCCTAAATTTTCCTATAAAATAAAATAATTTCCATCGATAACACAGGCACACAAAATAAAAAAAGTGGTCTGTTCTTTTGACCAGACCCACCTATCTTTATGTATTTTGACGCGCTGAATCCGAATCTGAAGTCCGTTTAGCCCAAACACCCTCAAAATTTCGAGTAAATCGGAAAAAAATAGCTAAAAATTGCAATTTTTAGCGCGTCAAAATACATAAAGATAGGTGGGTCTGGTCAAAAGAACAGACCACTTTTTTTATTTTGTGTGCCTGTGTAATCATATCCACACTTTCATTTCTCTTTTTTTTCACCCTTTAGTTACATATCACATGTAATCGAGTCGCTGTGAGGCAATATTCGTTGATCTCTTCTAGGTTATGACAAAAAGTGAGATTATAGGATTTTGTTTTCAGTTTTCAATTTCTTAGGTCGTCTGATGAAACAAATATGACACGATTATTGATAAATTGGTTCTCTAGCACAGTCTTGGTTTTTCAATTGACCAAAGATTTGTAATAAACAGGATTTAAACAGATCTCTTCTACGTGTCAGGGTACCCTACCTTTCACATTACATGTTACAGTGTACCCTACGCTATGGCTCAATCGACCCCACGCGTGGGGTCCACTGTGATAAATGCAGCATTTTAAAATATCATTATTTTTGCAAAATATTTATGAAAATTTACTTCTTAAGGTATTCCTTTCATGACACCAAAGTCTTAAGAATTAACTGATTTTTTGGTACGAGAAAGTTAAAATGCATATCTTTACGCCAGAAAAAAATTAAACCACATTACCGAACATATAAAGAAGAATTATGACTTTGAAAATTCGATATTTTATATGTGACGTTATCGAAAAAGTCTAGTTTTTACATTTCAATGTAATAATTTGTTTATCAAATCGCATAAGATATGAAATATTAACTGCGCTACATATTCGCTAAACTCTATACTTTCGATAGTGCCGATAAAAATACAGAGTCACCGAATATTTAAACAAAATATTTATGTTAAAAGTTGACTTGAAATGTGATTTATAGATGAATATTTTTAATGGCGACTTTCAAGGAATTATTTGGCAACGCTGCAAGCTGTGCTCTCATGTCACACTTCAGTTCATCTAAAATCTAAAGGCATGTCACAAGCAGTACACCACAGTTCAGCTGCAAGCCTTTTAATTTCTACGTCCATTAAAAACTGGATAATTTGCAAAATCGGACTCCTTTACCAAAATATAAATTACAGTTACAATGCCAATTATCTTGTTCTTCCAGTTATTTAATTAATAATATTACCGTTTCTGTAACCTTACCTTATTGAATCTTTTCTTTGTAGAATTGATAATATTTTGAGTGCGCTGCTTTACTTTTATTTTCACAAATTGTTCCTTATTTTTGCCAACATTACTCCTCACTTTATGTTTTTTATCACTCATTATTATTATAAAATCTCTCTTTGATAAAAAGAAAATGTCACAATATTATTGATTAATGAAATTGACACTTACATTGACACTTTTGTTATTAACTTCACATTTTACAATCGGCGCCCTGAAAAGCGCAGCGTTGCCATATTGTTCTGACAGTAAAATTTACCGAAAAATAAAAAATTTCTAAATACACATAATATTTTTACTTTTTTCTTATAATTAAACATAATAATCAATTATAACTTGATTTTATATAAGTTTAATGCAATATACAAGAGTTTGCTGAGGCCCTGCTTAAGCGCCTACAACATACGCTCCTCCGTGAAAGGAATACCTTAAATCATTTACAAACAAAGTTTATTATATTAAATATCGAATAGTTTCATTTATATTATAATGAAGTTATTAAAAATCATTTTTAATGTGATTTGAAAAAACGTGGTTCAAAGGTACCCACTCTCCCCTACTGCGCCTGTATCACACGTTAGTATCCCACGATTATTCGATAAGTACTAAAAGAGTACTGGAGGGAGTACTGAAGGGAATACTGGTGGGAGTACTGGAGGGAGTACTGGGGGGAGTACTGGGGGGAGTACTGGGGAAAATACTGGAGAAAGTACTGGAGGGAGTACTGGAGAGAGTACTAGAGGAAGTACTGAAGGGAGTACTGAATGAATATTGGATGAGTACTGGGAAGGCGTACTGACGAAGTCAGTATGGTCGAATTTAGTAGTACTTTGAGTACTTATGTCTCCAGTACTTTTACACCAATACTTTTTCCAGTATTAAAACCTACTACTTTTACCAGTACTACTTTTTCATAAGGGATTATATACATTTTATCCTTTTTTCGAATCGCTATTCTCTATGGTCTCTACTTCTTGTCTCAACCGTCTTTCACAAGATAGTTTGTATCACAAGTCCTTATTAAAGAAATCGCATATTGAATTGCATATAAAGTGTATGTACTGCGTTATTATATCCTGTATCCTCTCAAGACTCCTGCGCGAAAGGGGACATTCAGCTTGTTACGGTCAACAATAAGTGTAACCACTTAGGCTGGTATTCATAGTCAGATCTTTATAAGATCGTCTTAAGTTCATCTTTACATTCTCCGTAGTCAATAAAACGAGTCATACAGCATTTAAAAATAAACTTAAGACAATCTTGAATATAAGATCTGACTATAAATATTGTTTTTTATTATTTTTAGAATGAGAAAAAACATAAACTTCAGAAACTTTAAACTGTTCCTTACTTCAGAGAATAACGAAATGTACTTTTAAGTGAATGTCAATTGACCACGTCGCCAACCGGCTGATTTGAAATAAAAAATACCTGATTGGCTTGTC